>PVKH010001026.1:0-32648 GCA_004027955.1 Chaetophractus vellerosus | reverse complement strand
GCAGCGGGGGGAAGGGGAGATATGTAATAAAATAAATCTTTAAAAAAAAAAAAAAAAAAAGATTTTCATTTGTTAAAAATGTATATTTTAAGATAGCCTATTTTATTGGATTAGTGGTTTTTTGAGAGTGTTTACAATCTTGTGTCTCTTTGTAACTGTGCAGACTGCATCACAGATACCTGTTAAACACTTGAAAATATACTACCTGGGGTCTGTCATTGACTTAGTGAATTCCTTAATAGGCTTCATAATCTGTAGGTGCCTATTGGTAGACTGTACATGACAGCTGGTGCAGTTTTTCTTATTTTCAAATATTAGTGGGAAATTAATTCTAAATCTTGTTAGAGGCCTTGAAGACTAAAGAATGAGTTTTTGCTCTATTTTATAATATCTAGCGCTTTTTTTTTTTTTTGAGAAATAGCAAAAACAACCTATAGTTGTGTAGCTTCATCTGCGAAATATACTAATGTGAAACAGAGAATGATTTTATGAATTGAAGACAGATTTTATCAGGTAAAAATAATTTTTACCCTCACTTTTGTTAGGAACCTACAGCCAATAAGTCTTTGGAGAAGACAGAAGAATCTGAGAAACAAAAAGAGGAGATTGATTCCCTGTCTAAAGATACCACTAGCCAACACAGACAGCACCTTTTTGATCTTAACTGCAAAATTTGCATAGGTAATTGGAAATTTTTCTTCCTAAAATGTTGCCTTCATTTTGAAGGGTCATATGACTGGAATTTAGCCTTTACAATGGACATCAGAAATTGTGGCAGTTGTGATGATACTGACGTTTACTAGGTCAAGGAATAAAATAGCATTCATATTTAATTATTTGTAATGTAAGGCAAACCAGCAATTATCTTTTCTCTGGTATTCTTTGGTCATTGATTCAGTAAATATTTATTGAGCTCTTCTTGCCAGGCACTTTGCTGGATGCAAGGAATGTAGAGTGAAAACGTTAGCTGTTATCCAGGCTTTAACAGAAGCTGTAGTTTACTGGGGAAGACAGGCAGGTGATTATTTAAGTTACAGGAGTACAGGTTGTTAGAAGTATGTTTAGAACTATCTAGCCTAGACTGAGATGTTAGGGCTTTGAAGGTTGAAAAGTGTGCCTGCAAAGAGAAGGGGGAAGAGACCATTGTGGATGCTCGGAAGGCATGAGCTTGGACTGAATTAAAAAAAGAGGAGAGAAGCACATGATTTGGTTGAAGAGATTTAGAGATGAGATTTTTTGGTGTCATTTATAACCATTGTTTTTCAAACTTCAGGTTGTGACTTATTAGTGGGTAATAAAATCAGTTTAGTGAGTAGTGGCTAGTATTCCACAAACAAAAAAACATAGAATAGAAAATATCACTGTAAATTGAGCTTACAATGTTAAGTACCAGTTTGTGAAACTTTAGTTCCAGTTATTTGTATAGAACAACAAAAACCAAAAAGAAGAAAAATTTAAAAATTTGAAAAATACACACACATTCATACATATATACATACATACATATGTACACATAGAGTGTATACATGTGTAGGTAATAGATCATGATATAAAATATTAATATAGGTCATAATAAAAAATGCTAACTACCCACTTTTATGGGCTATGTTAAAGAATCTGGTTTTTTATTTAGGAGCATTGGATAGTGATTGAAAGGTTTTTAGCAGGGCAGTGACATGATAAGGTGGGAATTTTATGAAGATCCCTCTGACTTTAAGTAGAGATTATATTGGCAAGAAGTCAAGAGAGGAAGAAGGAAGACTAGACAGGATGCATTTACACTAGTTCAAGTGGAAGATGATGATAACTAATTAGAGTAGTAGCCGAAGAGATGGAAATGAGTAGAGGCAGCTTTGAGATAATACAAATTAGGCAGTATTGACATGTGTTGGGGATTGACTGGATTTAGGGTATAAGAATGGAAAAGATGTAAGAAATATGTCAAGGAAGTTTCAATTTATATTCAATTTATTGGTAAGGGTAGAGGATCACAAGTTTTTTTTACAAGTCAAGAGATGTGACTCAACATTTTAAAATCTAATCTGCTTAAGAGATGGGACATACCTTGTTCAGTAATTAGGAAATCCTTCATGTTAGTTCATATTAGTTCATATACTGCCCTTCATTGTAGTAGGGAATAGGTTAAATGTATTATGAATTAAGTGATTTTCCTGTAATAAAATAACTGATATCTTCTCAAAATTGTGTTCACATACTTTAAAATCTGTGCAACATTAAGGATAATAGAGAGCATAGTGTTTTAAAGATAATTATTCCTAAAGAAAATTATCAATAGTAGCGTTAGAATATCTATGATGCTAGAGTTTTTAAAGCACATCCATTTAGTTTTTATCTGGGAAAATATTAATAAGTATATTTATTTCTATTCATTTAAATTTTTTTCATGTTAATATTTCAGTAAATTTAATGTTAATATACAAGAACATTTGTATACAGGAATACTAGTAGATGACCTATTTTTAGAATGTTTTGAGTGATTTTTCCTGAAAAATGGGTTTTATATCCTAAAACCAATGTCGTTTTCTAATTTTCTAATTTTTTTAAACCAGTGTAAATAAGTAGCACTATGTTGCACGTGTTACGAACTGCAGCTGTGTATAACACAGAGTAGTTTACATATTTGTTTTACTCAATTATTTTTCAAGTTATTTCTCAAGACTTGGACTTTGGCATAGTTTAGTTAAAAGAAATCATGCATTTGTGAGGATATCAAGAAACCTTTTGTGTTTTAATTATGTTTCCATTTCAGCATTGTGAGTTTCTTAATATCCTCTTTTCCTAATTTTTTACCTCAGTAAGAGAGGAATTATATCATCTCTTCCATAGTTATTCATGAGTATATTTTGCTTTTAGGAGAAAACACTTATAAAATGATTTGAAATGGGGAGGAATTATATGTTATAGGTTGAACCCTGCACATGAATTCCATTTCAGATAAGCTTTCCTCCCTCTATATAAAAGAGGGCTTGGAGTAAAAGAAACTATGATAAATTTCTGTTGTTTCTTTTTATTTAAAGATTTATTTTTTATTTGTTTATTACATATCCCCCCCTTTCTGCTTGTTCTTGCTGTGTTCATTTTTGTGTTCTTCTGTGTCTGCTTGTCTCCTCCCGCTGTGGCGACCCGCCAAGTCAGCTAACCACGCGGCGGCCTGCCTGCCCACGGCAGCTTGCCTTCTCAAGGCGGTCTGCCCGCTTGAGGAGGCCTTGGGAACCGAACCTGAGGCCTCCGATGTGGTAAACCGGCGCCCTATCAATTGGGCTACAGCCGGCCCCCTGTTTCTTTTTTTAAAAAATATATTTTTATTAGAGCAATTGTGAACTTACAAAACAATCATGCACATGTGTGGAATTGCAATACAAAACCCCTCCACCAACAACCTGCATTGTTGTGGAATATTTGTTACAGATTATGAGATATCATCAGACTATTACCACTAACTATGGTTTATAGCATGCATTTGGTATATTTTTTCCATACCCCCCGATTATTAACACAGTACATCTTTGGTATTGATGCAAGGATATTGTAGTATTGTTGTTAACTATGGTCCATAGGTTACATTAATTGTGTTTTTCCCATACTTCTCCACATTTTTACCACCTTGCAATAGTGATGTACATTTGTTCCAGTTCATAAAAGGACGTTCTTATATTTGTGCTATTAACTACCATTCTCATCCAGCTCTGGGTTTACGTCGTCATTCAGTCCCTAGATTATTCTCTAGCTTTCTTTCAATTGACATTTACATCTCTAGACTACCCTTTTCATTCAGAATCCCTTTTATAAACCAGCTGTTAGTAATACTCACTATAATGTGTTAACATCAACTCTATCCATTTCCACACTTTTACAGTCAAGTTAATTAAAAATTCT
Source organism: Chaetophractus vellerosus (assembly GCA_004027955.1). Taxonomy (NCBI): domain Eukaryota; kingdom Metazoa; phylum Chordata; class Mammalia; order Cingulata; family Chlamyphoridae; genus Chaetophractus; species Chaetophractus vellerosus. The sequence continues at coordinate 28,751 of PVKH010001026.1, read as the reverse complement.
ACATACATTAAGCATCAGTACCCCTTCTCAGAATAACCTATACACTAGGTTTTTTTATTTTTTAAATTTTTAAAAAATTTATTACATATCCCCCCCTTTCTACTTGTTCTTGCTGTGTTAATTGTTGTGTTCTTCCGTGTCTGCTTGTCCTCCCCCCTGTGCGGGGACCCACCAAGTCAGCTCACCGCGTGGCAGCCTGCCTGCTTGCGGGGGCTTGCCCTGCCCGTGGCAGCTTTGCCCTGCTCGTGGGGGCTTGCCCTGCCCGTGGCGGCTTTGCCCTGCCTGCAGCGGCTTGCCTTCTCAAGGTGGTCTGTCCACTTGAGGAGGCCCCGGGTCCCCTGGGCCTCCTATGTGGTAAACCGGCACCCTACCAACTGGGCTACAGCCGGCCCCTATACACTAGGTTTTTAATTCCATGCATTTATTCTTCATATTTAGTTCATATTAGTGAGACCATGCAATATTTGTTTTTTTGTGTCTAGTTTTTCACTTAGCATAATGTCCTCAAGGTTCATCTATGTTATCTATCATATGTGTCCCAATTTCATTTCTTCTTACAGCGGCATAGTATTCCATCTTATGTATAATACCCCATTTTGTTTATCCACTCATCAGTTGATAGAAACTTGGGTTGTTTCCATCTTTTGGCAGTTGTGAATAATGCCACTTTTGGGTGTTATGTGCAAATATCTGTTCACATCACAGTTTTAAGTTCTTCTAGATGTATTCCTAGTAGAGAATTATTGGAGCATATGGAAGTTCTATATTTAGCTTCCTGAGGAACCACCAAACTGTCTTCCACAGAGGCTGTACCATTTTAAAATCCCACCAAGAGTGAAGGAGTGTTCCTATTTCTTCCCATCCTTTCCAGCACTTACTGTTTTTTGTTTTTTAAATAATGGCATTCTCTGGTGTGAGGTGATATCTTATTGTCATTTTGATTTGTATTTCCCTAACAGCTATTGATATGGAACATTTTCTCATGTGCTTTTTGACCATTTGTATTTCCCCTTTTGCAAAATGTCTAAGTCTTGCTGATTTTTAAATTGGATTGCTTGCTCTTTTATTGTTGAGTTGTAAGATCTCTTTTGTCACATATGTGGTTTCCAAATATTTTCTCCCATTGAGTGGGCTGCCATTTCACTTTCTTGATGAAATCCTTTGAATCACTTTAGTGTTTAAGTTTGAGGAGGTCCCATTTATCCATGTTTTCTTTCATTGTTTGTGCTTTCGGTGCAAGGTTTAAGAATCCATCACCTACCACCAGGTCTGCAAGATGTTTCCCTACATTTTCATCTAGGAGTTTTATGATTGTAGATTTTATATTTAGGTTTGATCCATTTTGAGTTATCATTCCTTCTGCTTGCTTTGGGAATAGTTTTTTTTTTCTTTTTCTAGTTCCTCCAACTCTGTAGTTAGGTCATTGATCTAGCTTTATATTTTTTAATGTAAGCATCGAGCGCTATAAACTTCCCTATCAGCACTGCCTGTGCTGCATCCCATAGGTTCTAATATGTTGTCTTCTTGTTTCATTCGTCTCGAAATATTTACTGATTTCTCTTGCAATTGCTTCTTTGACCCAATAATTATTTAATAGTGTATTGTTTAATCTCCATGTATTTGTAGATTTTCCCTTTTTCCATTTGTTTTGATTTCCAGCTTTATTCCATTATGATCAGAGGAAGTACTTTGTATAATTTTGATCTTGTTGAATTTATTGAGATCTGCTTTGTGACTCCAAATATGGTCTATCCTGGAGAAAGAACCATGAGCACTTGAGAAGATTGTATATCCTGCTGTTTTGGGGTACAGTATTCTGGATAGGTCTGTTGGTTTAGTCTATTTACCATATTATTCAAACTTTGTTTCTCTATTGATCCTCAGCCCAAATGTTCTTTCCAATGCTGAGACTGGTGTATTGAAGTCTCCAACTATTATTCTAGAGACATCTGTTTCTCCGTTCAGTTTTGCCAGTGTTTGCCTCATGAAATCTGGGGCCTCCTGGTTAGGTGCATATACATTTATGATTGGTATTTCTTCCTGGTGGATTGTCCCTTTTATTAATATATAATGTCTTTCCTTGTCTCTAAAAACAGTTTTGCTTTTAAAGTCTATTTCATCTGATAATAGCTACTGCAGCTTTTGTTTTTTGATTCCTGCTTGTATGGAATATCTTTTTCTAGACTTTTACCTTCAGTCTATTAGTGTCCTTGAGTCTAAGGTGAGTCTCTTGTATACAGCATATAGATGGCTCATATTTTCTTATCCATTCCGCCAGTTTTTTGATTGGGGAGTTTAATCCATTAACATTCAATTTTATTACGGTAAAGGTAGTTCTTCACCCATTTTGACCTTTGTGCTTTATCTGTCATATTTTATTTTTACCACTTTTTTTAAAATTTTATTTTGTACATTTAATAATTGAAAATATAAACAATTAAAAACTAAAAAGAAAACACAGATGGATAAATACATACATTTCTTAATTAAATGTGCTGGATACATATAAATTTTTTGAATCAAGCAATATGTTACACAATATATTTGGTTCATAGTAACGCAGTACTATGTAACATAGTATTGTCATATAGTAAAACAGTATTTGTCCGTTTTTGTCTGGCTTGCTTGGCTCAACATAAGGTCCCCCAGGTTCATCCATGTTGTCATATGCTTCACGACTTATTTCTTCTTACAGTTGCATAATATTCCATCGTGTGAATGGACCACAGTTTGTTTATCCATTCATCTATTGATGGACCACCTGGGTTGTTTCCAACTTTTGGCAATCATGAATAATGTTGCTATGAACATCGATGTGCAGATAGATGTCTTGTTTGTGTTACTGCTCTCCCAGTGGTATTGCCGGGTCACATGGCAAGTCTATATTCAACTTCTTTAGGAACTTCCAAACAGACTTCCACAGTGGCTGTACCATTCTGCATTCCCACCAACAGTGAATAAGTGTTCCTATCTATCCACATCCTCTCCAACACTTGTAGTTCTCTGTCTTTTTAATAGTGGCCATTCTGTAGGTGTGAAATGATATCTCATTGTAGTTTTGATTTGCATTTCCCTAATCATTAGTGATGTTGAGCATTTCTTCATGTGTTCTTTTGCCATTTGTATTTCTTCTTTGGAAAAATATTTATTCAAGTCTTTTGCCCATTTTTTAATTGGGTCATTTGCCTTTTTATTGTTGAGTTGTAACATCTCTTTATATATCCTGAATATTAAACACTTATTGGATAGATGATTTCCAAACATTTTTTCCCATTGAGCTGGCTGCCTTTTCACCCTTTTGATAAAGTCCTGTGAGGTGCAAAAGTGTTTAATTTTGAGGAGGTCGCATTTATCTTTTTTCATTTGTTGCACGTGCTTTTGGTGTAAGGTCCAAGAAACCACCACCTACTACAGGGTCTTGAAGATGCTTCCCTACATTTTCTTCTAGTAGTTTTATGGTTCTGACTTTTATATTTAGGTCTTTGATCCATTTTGAGTTGGTTCTTTTATAGGGAGTGAGATGGGGGTCCTGTTTCATTCTTTTGGTTATAGATACCCAGTTCTCCCAACACCATTTGTTGAAGAGACTGTTTTGTCCCATTAACATTAATTTGGTAGGTTTGTCAAAAACCAGTTGGCTGTGTAGGTGAGGGTTTATTTCTGGGTTCTCAGTTCTATTCTACTGATCGATGTGTCTGTCTTTATGCCAGTACCATGCTGTTTTGACCACTGTAGCTTTGTAATATGTTTTAAGGTCAGGCAGTGAAATTCCTCCCACATTGCTCTTCTTTTTTAGATGCTTTTGGCAATTTGGGTGCACTTACCCTTTCAAATGAATTTGGTAATTGCCTTTTCTAATTCTGTAAAGTAAGTGTTGGGATTTTGATTGGTATTTCATTGAATCTATAAATGAGTTTGGATAAAATTGACATGTTCACGATATTTATTCTTCCAATCCATGAACACAGAATGTCTTTCCATTTATTTAGGTCTTTTTACATTTCTTTTGGCATTGTTTCATTGTTTTCTGAATATAGGTCCTGTACTTCTTTGGTTAAATTAATTCCTAGGTATTTGAGTCTTTTTGTTGCTATAGAAAATGGAATTTTCCCCTGATTTCCTCCTCAGATTGTTCAGTACTAGGGTACAAAAACATTGCTGATTTTTGCATGTTGATCTTGTATCCTGCCACTTTGCTGAACTCATTTATTAGCTCAAGTAGCTTTGTCATGGATACTTTAGGATTTTCTAAGTACAGGATCATGTCCTCTGCAAATAGTGAGAATGTTACTTCCTCTTTTCCTATTTGGATGCCTTTAATTTTTTTTTTTCCTTGTCCAATTGCCCTAGCTAGTACTCCTACTACAATATTAAATAACAATGGTGACAGTGCTCTTCCTTGTCTTCTTCCCAATCTTAGAGGGAGAGCTTTCAACCTTTGCCCATTGAGTATGATGTTCGCTGTCGATTTTTCATATATGCCTTTTATCATATTGAGGAATTTTTCTTTATTTCTATCTTTTGAAGTGTTTCTTATCAAAAAAGGATGCTGGATTTTGTTGAATGCCTTTTCTGCATCAATTGAGATGATCTTGTGTTTTTTCCCCTTCTGTTTGTTCATGTGGTATATTACGTTGATTGATTTTCTTATGTTGAACCAGCCGTGTATACCAGGAATAAATCCCCCTTGGATGTGATGAATAAGTCTTTTGATATGCTGTTGGGTTCAATTTGCAAATATTCTGAGAATTTTTGCATCTATGCTCATTAGAGAGATTGGTGTAATTTTCTTTTTTGTAGTATCTTGAACTGGCTTTGGTGTTAGGGTGATCTTGGCTTCATAAAAACTGTGTTGGATAATTTTCCCTCCTCTTCAATTTTTTGGAAGAGTTTAAAAAGGATTGGTGTTAATTCTTTTTGAAATGCTTGGTAGAACTCACCTGTGAAGCATCTGATCCCGGACTTTTCTTTGCTGGGAAATTTTTGATGATGGATTCAAATTTCCTTAAATGTGATTGGTTTAAGTTCTTGTATTTCTTGTAGTGTCAGTGTAGGTTGGTTGTGCATTTCTTGGAATTTGTCCAATTCATTTAGGTTGTCTAGTTTGTCGGCATACAGTTTCACGTAATATCCTCCTATGATTCTTTTTATTTCTGTTCACCACTCTTTTTACACTTTTAGGTACTTTTACTGATACAATCTTTTCTCAACTCTCTTCCAAGCCTATCTGTCCTGTCTTTTCTTTTTAGGCTGTAACACTCCCTTTAGTATTTCCTGAAAAGCCGTTTTCTTGGTTACATACTCTCTCAGTTTCTGGTTATCTGTGACTATTCTAAACTTGCCCTCATTTTTGAAAGACAATCTTGCCAGATATAAGATTCTTGGCTGGCAAATTTTCTCCTGCAATATATTAAATACATCATACCACTACCTTCTTACCTCCATGGTTACTGATGAGAATTTGGCACTTAATTTTATTTTATGTGATAACACTGCTTTTCTCTTCCCGCTCTCAGAAGTCTCTGTCTCCAGCCCTTTGAAATTCTGATCAGTAAGTGTCTTGCACTTGGTCTATTCAATTTTATTTGTATGGGAGTATGTTGTGATTCTTGGACATGGTTATCTATGTCCTTCAATGGAGTATTTCTTTAAGTATTCCTTCTGCCGCTTTTTCCTTCTCTTCTTTTGGGACATCCATGATGTGTATGTTTCCATGTCTCTTGATATTACTTATTTCCCTGAGACACCCTGTTCCACTTTTTTCATTCTTTTCTTTATCTTTTCTTTTGTATGTTTGCTTTTGGAGGCTATGTGGTCAAGCTTACTGATGACCACTGATCCTTTCTTCTGCCTCCTCAAATCTGCTGTTATATGTCTCCAGTGTATTTTGTTGTTGTTGTTGGCTCCTTTGTCTGTTTTCTTGTTGTTTGCTAGGTTTTTTGTTTGTTTGTTTTGTTTTTGCTTGTTGTTTTGCTAATTGTCTGCTTGTTTTCTTTAGGAGGCACTAGGAACCCAACCCAGGACTTCCCTTGTGGGAGGCATGCGCTCAGCTGCTTGAGTCACATCTGCTCCCTTTCATTCCCATAAGATCTGCTATTTTTCTCTGTGTGCTTTCAAATTCTTCTTTGTGCTCCCCCAGTATCTTATTAGTATCCTTAATATCTGTAGCCATCTCATTGAATTTATTAAGGAGATTTCTTTGAACATCTGTTATTAGTTGACTCAACTCCTTTATGTAATCTAAAGGTTTATCTGTTCCTTTGTCTGGGCCATATCTTTCTGTTTCTATTGTGGATTGTAATTGTTTGTGGGTATCTTGGCATCTGGCTTGCTAGATGTATTTATGCTTTAGTTTAGGGCTTTCTTGCCCTTTCTCCCTTTCTGGTTGTGTAGTAGGAGCCTAGGATGTAGTTGGTTCTGTAAGACCGATGCTGTCCGTGTTGCCCCAGGAACCAGTGAAGCTTCTCCCACATTTCTCCTCTGTGTGGGGTATGGAGGGAGCTGCACCTGTATTAGTAATCTAAGCCATGCAGCCTAAGATCATTTGTAGTTGCCCAGAGAGACTGATGAAGCTTCATGCCCCTTACTCACGTGCCTGGGCCAGGGATGGAACTGCATATGTGGGCATCAAAGTAAGCCATGCGGGTCAAAACTGACTACAGTTGCCCAGGTAGAGTGACATAGCACCGGCCCCCCCTTCTCCTCCACCAGGAGTGGGGATTGTCCTTCCTGATTGCCCAACACTCTAATTTGTGTAGACTGAAAGCACCTGCTGTTGACCTGAGAGGCTAAGGTAATACTGTCCCTTTTGCCCTTTAAGGGGTGGGATGGAACCATAGTCTCCCAGCAGATCAGTCCGTGTGGGCCAAAAGCACCTGCAGTTGCCAGAGAGGCTGAGGAAACACAGCTCCCTTCTTACCCTATTGGAAGATGGGGGTGGAGCCACAGGCACCCAACAGTCCAGTCTCTGCAGACTGAGGGTGCCTGCCATTGCCTAGTGAGCCTGAGGAAACACAGCAGCTCTGTTCCTATCCTATTGGAGAGCAGGGATGGAGCCACAGGTGTCGACTATTTGGTCTGTGTTGGCCGAAAGCACCTGCAGTTGTCCAGAGAGGCTGGGGAGCCACTACCTCCTTCTTGTCCTATCAGGGCTGGGGTAGAGCCACGGGCATCTAGCCAGTTCAGTTTGTGCAGGACAAAAGCGCCTGCAGTTACCCAGAGAGGCTGAGGGGACACAGCTTCCCTCCTATCGTACTGGGGGTTGGGGATGGAGCTACAGGCATTTGAGTATCCAATTTGTGCAGGCGAAAGCACCGGCAATGTCCAGGGAGTCTGAAGAAACACCAGCCCCTTCCTATCCTCTGGGGAGGTGGGGCAGTGATGTAAGCATAGGCGCTCAAAAAATCAGTCTGGGCAGGCCAAAAGCACCTGCAGTTGCCCAGTGAGGCTGAGGAAGCACAGCTCCCCTCCTATCCTTTTGGGGTCAGGGGTGGAGCCCCAGGTGTCTGACTATTCAGTCTGTGCTGGCCAGAAGTACCTACAGTTGCCCGAAGAGGCTCTTGCAGGTCCCCCAGCTTCTTACCTGGCAGAGGTGGGGCTGGACCTTAGGCTGGAGCTGCAATCCGAACTGGGTGCAAAGAAGCTGGTCCCTACTGTCGCTGTTATTTTTGATCAGCCCTGCTTCCCCTTATGCTGGGGGTGGAGTTAAAATGGAGGCTACTGGCCTCTTTCCGACTTGGACACATTCATACTTTAGCAGTTCTTAGGATTATACTTTGGCCAGCTGAATCTACTGATCAGTAGCTGAAGTTGGTGGCTGACTGTCTCTTCCTCCCCTGCTTTTGGGAAATGGAGCTTCTAGCTCCAGCCAGGGAGTAGCTTCCAAGGTGGCTTGTGTTGCCAGTGGAGCATGGGCACCAGACTCCACGGTGTGGAGTGCTCTACTCATGAATCCTCACTGTAGGTGGGCATTGTCCTCCTTCCATACTTTCAAAGATTTTGCAGGCTTCTTTTCTGGACTCCTGGGCCTCCCAAACAGGTACTTTAGATAGCTCTGGGTGATTATTAACTGCTCCGTAGGATGAACTGACTCTTGGAGCTTCTTACTTTGCCACCATCTTGCCTCTCCCTCCTAATTCTTAAATACAGATATAATATAATTCATTATGAAAAAAGATGATAGTTAAAAATTACTCCAAGCAAAATTGAATCAAGGAAATTGAATATCTTTAGAAAGTGAAAATAGATCAAGTTATAGTAATTTTAGTTTACAAAATGTTTTATTTTTGTATATTCTGTCTAGGTCGAATGGCACCACCTGTAGATGATCTTTCTCCAAAAAAAGTGAAAGTAGTAGTTGGAGTAGCTCGTAAACATTCAGACAATGAAGCAGAAAGTATAGCAGATGCATTATCTTCAACCTCAAATATTTTGGGTTCTGAATTCTTTGAAGAAGAGAAACAAGAGTCTCCAAAGTCAACATTTTCTCCTGCTCCACGGTAATTTTCTCTTAGTGATGATTTCTACAATCTTTACAGAATTTTGCCGAAGTTTACTTGGTGGTCTGTATAAACAGAGGAGTAGCATTTCCTATGAACCTTTCTTTTGAGAAAGTAACCATATCATCCTATACTCTAAAGTAATTAGGGCAAAAGAATAAGACTTTGTAAGTTAATTTAGAGATTTCAGTGTTTGGAGACATCTCTTTAAAAACAGTCTTTAATTATGTTGGTACCAAGAGGCAAGTAATAGTTTATTAAAGAAATTTGTTTGCACTTCTCTGAACCTTAGTTCACCTAAGCTAAGAAGAGTGACTATGTAAACATGACTGTAAATGTGAGTAGAATGTTTTCAAGTAAAAATATAAACTCTTTAATTAGCAGCCTTTACGTATTTTAGCCTTGTTGACATGCTAAAATAGAAGTATCAGATGATTAAGTAGAAAATGGATATATTCACGAGCATATCTTTAGGCTGCTAATTTTTTAATGCCATTGTTTTTTAGTCCTGAGATGCCTGGAACTGTTGAAGTTGAGTCTACCTTCCTTGCACGATTGAACTTCATCTGGAAAGGTTTTATCAACATGCCTTCTGTGGCAAAATTTGTTACCAAAGCCTACCCAGTTTCTGGCTCCCCTGAGTACTTGACAGAGGTATGTGAACTTCTGCCCTCTTATGCATGGGATGGCATGTGCATTTCTGAAAGCAGTAAGCAGAGGGGGAAACAACATATAGTTCACAATAAAAATATTTATTAACAATGATTCTTAACTCAGTTAACAGAATTATGAATTCTAAAATAGATTTTTAGTATTGTGGAAGACTATGCTCCAGAGTTTTAAACTTCATCTAGATGCCTTCTGCTCTTTCTGAGCTTTGCTTCATTATGTCAGAAAATTAAATATTAATGAGAGAAAATGGCAGACTAGAAAGACAGGGGACTCTCCTCTCCCAGAAAAATAGCTAGAATACAGGAAGAAATGGCCTGGGAAAAAATCTTCTATGGTTTAGGACACCAGGGGAAGCTGGACACAGCCCAGAGGAGAGAGGGACAAAGGAAAAGAATCGTGATGGCAAAATTGTGAGTTAAAAGCTGCAGCTGCAAATGCCAGCATCCTGCTACACCCAATAGACACTTTTGAATTCTCAGGCCTCTGGGCTGGTGGCTACAGACAAAGGAGGTTTCAGGGATCCACCTCCACAGGAAAGGGGAGAGAGAATGACACAGCCTAAGTTTAATTCAGCTTTTGACCCACAAATTTACTCTGCTGTGTCCCACAAGCCCTTCCAGGCCAGCTGGGCCACACCATTGCTTGCCTTGGTAGCCAGCAAGGGACTAAAGAGATCCAACCCTCTCAATCTCCCTCTCTGCCTACCGGGACTGGTTATTGAGGATGCAGAGGGGGAGTAGAATTATTTCTTACCCAGAAAAAGGGAGAGGGCTGCCTGCAAAGATTGGCGAACTGCCTCTGAGAAAGTTTGAATTTTGAGGTGTTTATTCTTCAGGCAGAAATTTCTGTCACATTGATCTGGTCTTTGTTGCAGAAAACATACTCTGACCATGCATTGAGAGAGGACTGCTAAAGAGCACCACCTTGGCAGACCAAGGAAGTGCATGTGAGAAATTAAAATAAAATAAGTAAGGGAAGTGGCTGTAGCTCAAGCAGTTGAGCGTCCGCCTACCACAAGGGAGGTCCGGGGTTCGGTTCCCAGTGCCTCCTAAAGAAGATGAGCAAGACAGCGAGCTGACACGAGATAATGCAGTGAGAGACAATGAGGAAACACAATGAGAGATACAATAAGCAGGGAATCGTGGCTGTGGCTCAAGTGATTGGGTGCCTCCGTCCCACATGGGAGGTCCTGGCTTCAGTTCCTGGTGCGTCCTCAAAAAAGAAGACGGGCAGACACCGAAAGCAGGCAACGAGCACAAACAACAGGGGGGTGGGGAGGAAATAAATAAATCTTTTTAAAAAATTAAATATGTAAGAGAAGCTTTTTCTGGCCTTTATAACCTCGCTCTCCAGGGCCCTAGGAAGTGGGTTTGCAACCCATTACCAGGTCCAGGGCCCAGATTTGAGCAATTAAGAGGGACAGTCCAAAAGACCCAAGCAGGTCAAACCAAGAATCAAAAAACAGCAGTAACAAACAGCCTCCTGCCACTAAAACCCTATGAAAGAGAGAAATCGAGTATCTGCACAAACTCACCACCCTAATTAGATGCCTAGATATCATCAAAAAAAAATTATAAGCCATACTAAGAAAATGGAAGAAATGGCCAAGAAAAGGAAGATATCAGCATCCCAGAAGAGATGCAGGATTTGAGACAAGTAATCAAGATGCACACATATTTCCAAAATCAAATTAATGATTTGAAAACAGTATGGCTAAAGAGATAAATGACACCAAGAAGACACCGAGTGAGTACAAAGAAGAATTTGAAACCTGAATAGGAAAGTAACAGAGTTCATGGGAATGAAAGACACAATAGGTGAGATAAAAAACAAATTAGAATCATATAATAGCAGATGTGAAATGATAGGAAAAAATAAGTGATACTGAAGACAGAACAGTTGAAATTGAAGAGAGTAAAGAATGGAAAAAATTGAGCAGAGGCCCAGAAAGTTGAATGATAACATGAAACACAACAACATAGGTGTCATGAGAGTTCCAGAAGGACAAGAGAAGGGAAAAGGGGCAGAAAGAGTATTTGTGGAAACAATGGCTGAAAATTTCCCAACTCTCAGAAAAGAAGTGAACTTAACATGTCCAAGAAGTACAGCATACCCCATAAGACTAAACGCGAATAGACTTATTCCAAGATACATACTACTCAGATTGTCAGATGTCAAAGATAAAGAGAAAATTTGAGAGCAGCAAGGGTTAAGCTAACCATCACATACAAGGGATGCCCCGTAAGACTGAGTGCAGATTTCTCATCAGAAACCATGGAGGCAAGAAGACAGTGGAATGATACAATTACAATACTGAAAGAGAAAAATTGCCAGCTGAGACTCCTTTATCCAGCAAAATTGTCCTTCCAATATGAAGGTGGGTTTAAAATATTCACAAACAGAAACTTAGAGAATTCCTAAAATATAATCCATCTTTAAGTATTAAAGGAAGCCTTAGGGCCTGAAAGAAAAAGACAGAGAGACTTGGAGGAGAGTATAGAAGAATAGCAGAAAGGATAACCAAAAGAGTAAAAAAGAAAGACAAAAATAAGATATGACACATGAAAACCAAAGAATAAAATGGTGGAAATAAGTAATACATTTACAGTAATATCACTGAATGTGAAGTGATTAAATTTCCCAATCTAAAGATATAGGTTTTGTTCTCCCTCCTCCTCTGCTGGACACTGGGGCGGGGCCAGCCCTCAGGCCAGGTGGCACCTGTAGGTTCTTTAGTCAGCCACTGTAGGAGGAGGGATGGTAAGGGTAGTAGCCAGCCCAGTTTCCCCAAGATTATAAAAGCAGGAAAACCCTGGACAAAGAAATCCAACACAGCTAGTGATTTCAGCCATATGGCAAATCAGCCAACACCAAGTGAATTAGTGAACACTGTATGCCAAAGTCTTATCAGCCAAGGCAATAAGAAGGCATAATATAGAAAAGAAAAAGAAGAGATGGTTGTAAAGAGAACCAACAATGATAACAAAGAAAACTGGGAAACAAAATTAGATGGTCCTGGTGATGCCTATCCATTAACCATTTATGCATTATTAATAAAATTATAAGAATTTAAAAAAAAGGATAGGATGACAGAATGGATTAAAAAAACCATGAGCCTTCCATATGCTGTCTACAAGAGACTCATCTTACACCCAGGGATACAAACTGGCTGAAGTGAAAGGCTGGAAAAAGATACTTCATGCAAACAGTAACCAGAAAAGAGGGGGGTAGCTATACGAATATCGGATGAAATGGACTTTAAATACAAAAAATTATAAGAGATACAGAAGACTATTATAGATTAATAAAAGGGACAATCCACCATGAAGGAGTAACAGTCATAAATACCTGTGCATCTAACCAGGGTGCTCCAAAATACATGAGGCAAACTGGCAAAACTGAAGGGAGAAATAGAAATCTGTACAATAATAGTTGGAGACTATTCACATGATTAGATAGAACAACTAGGCAGAAGATCAAGGAAACAGAACTTGAACAATATATATAAATAAACAGGCTAGACCTAACAGACATATATAGAACTTTGTACCCAAACTCATTGGGTTATACATTCTTCTCAAGTGCCCATGGATCTGTCTCCAGGATAGACTACATTGTATGTCACAGTGCAGCTCTCAATAATATATATATAAATGAGAGTCTGCATGTTTAAAGTTTGTCTTTAAATACAGACTTACATGAAAGACTTGGCCTTCAATGTTAGCTCATCGGGAAAATCTTTATTGTTAAACAGATCTTCTAATTCCCCCACTGCTTATGACTGCAGTCTCACCTGCTAATTTCTGTAAACTCTGGTATGTACTGGAGTTGAAGCTTTACAAGTAATTGACAGCTCCATGAGAAGAGTGTCCATGGTTGCTGCAGTTGATACCCTTGGTTGGTTAATACCTGAGGGAATAGGGAGGAACTCTCAGGTAGTGTTTGTGGAAAATAGCAGCTGTAGTATGTTAGGATAATTGAAAAAGTATGACATTTTAAAAATTATTTTGAAGAAAATGTGTTGATGTGTGTGGAGAAGGAAAATAAGTCAATACATATGTACTATATTCAGATTATATTTTCATTATTATATGCATATTTAACATTCACTTCTTCATTCATTTTCAGTCTGGTGACCATAAAAGCAGAAGTTTTTATTTTTCTTTTCTATATTTTAAAATTGCTAAATCTTTTAAAGGCTAACATAACTTTATAAGTAGATGTTGCTTATCTAATGTCGGTCAGTTTGTTTAACAGCTGTTTTTTATTAATAAACAACCTAATTTTTACTTTTACATAGAATTTGGTAAATCATTTAAAAATGTGTTTATTTTGTAAGATAACAATTAAATGGACTCATGATCTTCTTCTTTTTGAAAAAATCTGATTAGAAATTTAGTCTTTGATAAGTCACTGGTGAAAGATGACTCTTCATTCAGATAGAGAATTAAGTCCTGAACTATGAAACCCTTTTGATTATAAACAAAATTATTATTTTACTCCCTGAGCCCATTTCTGTGTGGTTTCCAGAACTACACTTTTATTTTCCAATCATTTTTAGCATAATTAAGACTTAAAAGCCCAAGTAAAATATTGAAAGTGGTTAATAATCTAAATAAACTTAATTGAAGGAGTAACAACTACTTAATTATATCTGTTATGATTTTTCTCATACTTCACAGAAAAGGAAATAGCATACTAATCAAAGTTTGAAAGGATCTCTGTTGCACAGTTCTTGAGTTTATGTATACTTTATCATCTGTTTTCAGAGAGAGTGTATTTTCTTAAAAAGTAAATCTTGCATTATAAAAATGTCACTCTTTTCTGTGCAAAAAAAATAATCCATAAATAAATCCTATAACCTCTGAAATCCAGCTGTTAATGATTAAGGCATGTCCCTGCCCACAACCACCAAAATAAATAAATAAATAAATAAGTAAAAAGGAAGAGGAAAAAATCTCCTCTAATATTCTGAAATGTGTTGCACCTTCCTGAATTACTAATGTAATATAGTAGTATACTTGGCTACTGTTTCCCATTCCTGTGCTTGTCTTTCCTGCTGAAACCTTGCATGACCTCACACTGTTGTTTTTGTTTTTTTTTTAAGAAGCTTTAGATTACATAAATGTTACATAAAAAATATAAGGATTCCCATATGCCCCACTCCCTCTCCCTCCCCCACTTTCCCACATTAACAGCATCCCTCATTAGTGTGGTACATTTGTTAAAATTGATGAACACATATTGAAGCATTGCTACTGACTATGGATTACAGTTTACATTAAAGTTTACATTCTGTCCTGCATAATTTTGTAGGTTATGACAAAATACACAGTGGCTTATATCTGTCACTGCAGTGTCATGCAGGTCAACTCCAGTGTCCTGAAAATGCCCCCATATGCCTATTCTTCCTTTTCCCATTCCTCAGAACCTCTGGTGGCCACTGCCTTTAAATCAATGATAAGGGTTTTTCCATTGCTAGAATAATAATAATAATAGGTCTATAGTAGAATAATAATACGTCTACTTTAGTCCATTGTTCATTCCTCAGTCTTGAGGATTTTGGGATGGATATGTTCACTCTGCTTCTAATTGAGAGGGCGCAAATGGATGGAACTGCCTTGCTTGCAGTTGCAGACTCTCTCTGTTCCTTGGGTTGGACATTGTCCAGCATCATTTCCTTGTTAGTTGTCCTGCGTGAGTCCAATGAACTGGACAACAGGTGTTGCAACTCTCTGGAGATTCAGGGCCCAACTGGCACGTGAATGGATCAAAGATTTAAGTTTCTGGGACTTATATTTATCTAATAATAGATATAATATAAACTATAATGTTGCTAATTATAGGTTCAAGTAAAAGGAGAAAAGCCAGGTATAGAGAACCTATAAATGAGTCTAACTCTGTTACACTGGGGAGCATAAGTTCCAAAGTAAGGCCCACTGACAGGGTCCCGAATTCCTGAGCTGTCTGTCCTGCTTATAGTTCCTGGATGTCCCTAGAGCCCTCAGGAGCTCTGCTATTTGAGGCACTGTTTGCTGTGGCACAGTAATCAATGAGATCCTGCTGAGACTTGCATAAGTTTAACCTCTGGAATGATCTCTCGACTCACTTTGAAGTCTCTTAGTCATAAAAACTCATTTGTATTTACCATTTCCCCCTTTTGGTCAAGGTCGTTTTCCAAATGCATTGCTGGTTGGCACATGGTAATCATCTCTCAGTGCCAGGGAGGTTCATCCCAGGAGTCATGTCCCATGGTAAGGTAGTGCATTTCTATGCTGAGTTTGGCTTAGAGAGAGGCCACATTTGAACAAAAAGGAGGCTTTCAGGAGGTAACTCTTAGGCAGTATATAATACTAGGCTAAGTTTCAGTTTCACAAGAAAAGGTTCATAAGTGCAATCATCAGTGACAGGGCCTGGCATAATGGTCTGTCTTCCTTCATTAGGCACTGCCTTGCACTTGGGCTCTTCTTGCTGTCCTATTAGAGAATGTAGTAGAATTCCCCAGGATGGAAATTCAGTATTCTTTTGGTTATTGCATGGATCTCCACCCACCGAGACAATGCCACATGAACACTTGAACATAATCATATGCTTTAGAGGCATGCCCCAGGCGAACCCCTTCCCATGCATACCCCCATCACTGACACTCTGCACCAGTCATCTTTCCCCTGCCACTGTTGTAACCCTTCTGTGATCCAAACCTCTCCAAAAATGAAGCCAAAAAATAACCAAATAAAATTAATAAGAAAATGAAGTAATAATTTTTAAAGAAACCAATAAAATACAAAAAAAAATTAAATTTTAAATAAAAAGTTTAAAAAAAAATTGTTTTAGACATTGTATCTTTCATCACTGTAAGATCTGACATTTTCTTCCATATATTCCCCCAGTATCTTATTTTTTTCATTTTCTCTTCAAAGAAGCTTTAGGATATAGAATAGTCCAATAGAGAATATAGGGGATTTGCATATACCCAACACCTTCCCCCTTTTCCCCTCTCCCCTATTAATAACATTTTACATGTGGATGGTACATTTGTTACAATTGATGTACAAATATTGAGGCATTACTTCTAACCATGGTCAATGGTTTACATTATGGTTTACATTTTGGATCGTACACTTTTATAGGTTTGACAAAACTTGAAGTGGCCTGTTGCCAGATCATGAGGAACAATTCTAATGCCCCAAAGATTGCCTTATGTTCCATCTATTCTCTTCTTCCCTCCCCTTCCCCTTGGAGCCTACAGTAACCACTATTTCAATTTTTGAAGAATAAGATTCATAGTTACTTGCAATAATATTGAGGACTTGACATATTAGTCTGTTTTCTTTTATTAGGCACTGCTTATGTTGTTGAGGGATTCTTGTCTCTCTAATTGAGAACATAGCATGACTCTCCATGATGGGAGTTCAGTATTTTCTTGTTTATTGTGTGGGTCTCCACTCACTGATATAACACACTCTAACAAGGTGAACACTTAAATATTTCATAGAAGCATGCCCCAGGTGCACCCTGTTCCACATACCCACTTCCACATTCAACAGCCCACACCAGTAACCCTCCCCTGCCATATATTTGCCAGAAGAACATTCCCAGCATTGTAGTTTTAACCACAGACCTGCAAATCCCCAGAGTTCACCTGCTCCTTCCCTTGATCCTCCCCCCAGTTCCATGGATACTCCCCCTCACAGACCAGCACTACTGAACCTAGTCATATTGGCGCACAACTATACCCTTCCACCTTATTGGAAATTTTGCCCATATGGGCATCGGCTCATCATTGTCTGTACTCCCTTTCTGTCTCCTGTAAATATATCTTCCAGGATGTAGCTCTGTGAGTCAGTCTGTCTTAATAGCTGTATTTTGGACATCTGTCTTTGTTACTTGGAGTTGTCATTTGAAGTAAAACGCATTTCTCATTCTAGTATTCTTATTTTACATTTCATAATCTTTGTACTTTCTTGTTTTTATTACCATTTCAAATTAATCTTAGAGCTAAATTTGTGTGAATTATGAATATTATAATAAATATCTTCTCTGTTCATTGTTTCATTGATCACCTTTCATTTTTTACCACAGGACCTACCAGATAGTATTCAAGTGGGTGGCAGGATATCACCTCAGACAGTTTGGGATTATGTGGAAAAAATAAAAGCATCAGGAACCAAGGTAAAGAAAACTTTTCTCACTATACCAGCATGGAAGAACGTTTGGAAGTAAATCAATCAGAATTCTTGCGCCACATCCCCTGGTTATGGGAGACAATACAAATTCTAAAACTACATGATATGCCTCACAAAACTGAACTAAAGCCATTTGCTGTGGTTTGAAACAGCCCAGAATTCCTTTTTTTTTTCTTCCTGGTGTGCTTTCTCTGTGCCTTCTGTCAGTGTTTTGGAAGAAATGTTTTAGAGTAAGTATTGAGATTCATCCTGGAATTTTGCCTTGCCTAGCTTATAGACAGTTGTTTTAGTTAGGGCACAGGTTAAGCTGCTGCAACAGAGAGACCCTAATATACAGTGGCTCAAAGAATATGGAAGTTTAATTTTCTCTTGTATTAGGTAGGCCATTTGTTCAGGGTTGTTAGGTGGCTCTGGTTCATATAGTTGTTCAGGGTTGTTGGGTTAATCTTTTATATAGGGGCCAGGCTCCTTGTTTCATGTTATTCTTTTATTTCCAAGAGTGTTGACTTCTTCAGTCAAACATGGTCAGAACTGACTTACCAGCACCATGTGAGAAAAAATGAGGAATGCATGTCTAGTTTTAAAGCAGGGCCCAGAAATTGTGATCATTACTTCACATCTTGAAACTTCCATTGGCAAGAACTTAGTCACATAGCCTTAGTTAGCTACCAGGGAGACTGGAAAATGTAATCTCTTAGATGGCCATGTGTCCAGGTAAATGTTCCTCATATTACTAATAGGAGGAAAGAAGGAGAATTGATGGTGATAGTTGGTAGCCTGTATCACAATAATACTTCTCTTTTTCTTTTCTCTCTATATTTTCTGGCCTTTCTTAACTCATTGAGTTGGATATACATAAAAAAATAAATTATTAGGAAAAATTGTTTTTCCTTACAAGGGTCATAAGTACCTAGCATATTACAGATAATCAGTAGGTAATTCTTGAATAACTGACATTAATTTTCTGCCTCTAGAAGTCTCCAAAATGCATGATTTTGAATTGAAATGAATTTTTTTTCCAATGTAGATTTTAGAATTTAAATTGACAGTGTTAGAATACGGTCAAATTTGAAGCACTGTTAATACAGTTGCCACATTTATGTGCTCTCACTTTCTTATAATTACCCATATATTATTGCCCAACACTTAATAGTATATTTGCATCTTGAACTAACTGGAACCCTTTAACAGTTGTATAATAATACATAATAACATATGTATGGTGTTAATCTAAAAGAGTGCAGTGTAGAAACAGACCGTTTATAAGCCTTAGAGTCATAGTTCAGCTCATACAAATTTTTTTTTTTTTTTTTTAAAGATTTACTTATTTTATTACATATCTCCTCTTCCCCCCGCTGCGGCGACGCGCCGAGACTGGTCACTGCGCAGGCGCGGCTTTCCCCGCTTGTGGGCGGCTTCTGCTTCCATTCACGGCCTGCTTCGCGTCAGTTCACAGGTGGCTGGCTGCACTCCATTCACGGGCGACCTGCCCTGCCCGTGGCAGCTTTTGCCCTGCCCACGGTGGCTCTGGCCCACCCATGGCAGCTTGCCCTTCTCAAGGCGGTCTGCCTGCTAGGAGAGGTCCCCGGGAACCGAACCCAGGTCCTCCCATGTGGTATGCCGGCACCCTATCCACTGGGCTATCCAGCCGGCCCCTCATACAAATGTTTATTCTAGTATCCTGCATCATTTAATTTTTACAACAAATCTGGCTCTCCCCATTTTGATTGTATACCTTCATGAAAAGTATCCATTTCTTACTCCACCAAGTTAATACCAAATTAGGAATGTCTTGTCTATCTGAAACAAATCCAAGAACCCAGAAGCAAGCAAAAATGGTCCCGAATAAGCGAAATATATTTTACAGAATTTATGGCGCATGTGCATTGGAGGTCTTTCCACCCAGCCTTTCCACCTTGTAACTAAATGCAGTTCCAGTAAAGTGGGATTATCTGTAGATTTGTGTATTTGTGTATAGATGTGCATGGTTGGTACTCTTGAATCCTAGTGTGCTAGTGGCACAGGCATCCTCTGTGGAGGTCATAGCATCAGAAATCAGAAAATAGTATAAATGTCTAAAGATGGATTTTAATGTCATCTCTACCACTAATAAGCTGTGTGACCTTGAACAAATCGAAGTCACCTTGGGACTCAATTTCTTATGGGAATCTTTTAGGTTAAAAAAAAAAAGTGCACCAAGAGAAAATCAGCAAAGCTCTTTCCTTAAGACTTGTTTCCTTTCAGTTTTCTCATCTGTATTTAAGTTGTTAAACCAAGTTATTTGGTAATCATTATAAAATTCAGTTGATTATTAGTAATTGAGACATGGTATTTAAAACCAAGCTTTTTTTTAGGTTTTCAATAACCATTTGCTATTTTTCTTGAATAGGAAATTTGTGTGGTTCGCTTCACACCAGTAACTGAAGAAGATCAAATTTCTTATACTTTGCTGTTTGCATACTTCAGTAGCAGAAAGCGCTATGGAGTGGCAGCTAACAATATGAAGCAAGTTAAGGACATGTACCTTATTCCTTTGGGTGCTGCAGATAAAATTCCACACCCACTTGTGCCTTTTGATGGACCCAGTAGGTATACATTTTTAATAATAGGATATTACTGAAATAAAGTTGCAGATGGGACCAAAGTGAAAAGGGGACTCTGTTTTCTTTCTCAGAATCCAGACTTCTAGAGCTGGCTTGAGAGGGACAGGTACCCATTTGATAGCCTGTAGTAAGCTAGATGCAAAATTGTACCATTTATTGTAATGATTGGAAATGACTTAATTGATGTTTTTGATTTTATACAGGGCTTGAACTGCACAGACCTAATCTATTGTTGGGCTTAATTATTCGTCAAAAACTGAAGCGGCAGCATAGTGCTAGTGCTAGTGCTAGTCTTTCATCTGAGGCTCCTGAAAGTGTACCAATGGCATTACCCCCTGATAAAAAAAGCAAAATAGAAGTTTCTACAGAGGAAGCACCTGAGGAAGAAAATGACTTTTTTAATTCTTTTACAACTGTATTACACAAACAGAGAAATAAGCCTCAGCAGACTCTTCAGGAAGACCTTCCAACAGCAATTTCTGAACCTTTAGTGGAAGTCACCAAACAGGAGCCACCAAAACCTTTAAGGTTTCTTCCTGGGGTATTGATTGGCTGGGAAAATCAACCTTCTACTCTGGAATTAGCAAATAAACCTCTCCCTGTGGATGATATACTTCAGAGTCTTTTGGGCACTACTGGTCAAGTATATGAACAGGCCCAGTCAGTTACAGAACAAAGTACTCTTAAAGAAATTCCATTTATAAATGAGCAAACAAACCTGAAAGCAGAGAAAATAGATAAAGTGGAAGTAACTGATACTGAAGCCAAGGAGGTAAAAGTTAAATTAGATGATCTTTCAGATTCTGCAGGTAATTCAGTTGTAATAGTAGAAGAAACATCAGTAGTGGGATCCTCTTCTATATGTCCAGGGCCTTTGACAAGTCTTAGTCTCAGAGGTAAACCACCAGATGTTTCTACAGAAGCATTCTTAACAAATTTATCCATTCAGTCAAAACAAGAGGAAACTGTGGAGAGTAAAGAGAGAACATTGAAAAGACAGTTGCTGCAAGATCAAGAGAGTAATTCACAAGATAACAGGACTCCAAATACTGGTTCTCCATGCAGATCTAATGCAGGGAAAGGAAACGTAGATGGTAATGTGAGTTGCAGTGAAAATCTTAATGCTAATACAACAAGGTCCCCACAGTTTATCAACCTGAAAAGGGATCCTAGGCAAGCAGCAGGACGAAGTCAGCAGGTAATTACTTCAGAAAGTAAAGATGGTGATAGTTGCCGAAATGGAGAAAAATACTCCCTGCCTGGCCTGTCACACAACAAGGAGCACTTAACTGAACAAATCAATGTAGAAGAAAATTCTTCTGTAGAGAAAAACTCATGTGTTCAGCAGACTGATAATGCAAGGGTTCCACAAAACTCACCCTCTGTAGAAAACATACACACTTCTCAAACAGAACAAACAAAACCTTTACAGGAGGATACTTTAATGCAAAATATCGAAACTGTGCACCCATTTCGAAGAGGATCAGCAGTAACAACAGCTCATTTTGAAGTTGGAAACACATGTCAATCAGAATTTCCTTCTAAAAGCATCAACTTTACTTCCAGAAGCACCAGCCCCAGAACGAGTGCAAACTTTTCACCCATGAGGCCACAGCAGCCCAATCTTCAGCATCTCAAGTCTAGCCCACCTGGATTTCCATTCCCAGGGCCGCCTAATTTCCCCCCACAAAGCATGTTTGGGTTTCCACCACATTTGCCACCCCCATTACTTCCCCCTCCAGGCTTTGGCTTTGCTCAAAATCCCATGGTTCCCTGGCCACCTGTTGTTCATCTGACAGGTCAACCACAACGTATGATGGGTCCCCTTTCACAAGCATCAAGGTATATAGGCCCACAAAATTTTTACCAGGTTAAAGACATTCGGAGACCAGAAAGACGTCATAGTGACCCTTGGGGTAGGCAAGACCAGCAGCAGCTGGATAGGCAATTTAATAGAGGTAAAGGGGACCGCCAGAGATTTTATAGTGATTCACACCACTTAAAAAGAGAACGGCATGAAAAGGAGTGGGAGCAAGAATCTGAAAGGCATAGACGCAGAGACAGAATACAAGACAAGGACAGAGACAGAAAAAGCAGGGAGGAAGGGCACAAAGATAAAGAGAGGGCCCGGTTATCACACGGTGATCGAGGAGCAGATGGAAAAGCAAGCAGAGATAGTAGGAATGTAGACAAGAAACCAGATAAACCTAAAAGTGAAGACCATGAAAAGGACAAAGAACGAGAGAAAAGTAAACATAGAGAAAGTGAAAAGGACAGGGATAGGTACCACAAAGATAGGGACCACACGGACAGAGCTAAAAGCAAAAGGTAAAATTTGCAGGCAGTTTCAAGATTACATTTAAATAACTGTTAAATGTTGAACTTCAAAACTTTATAAGATTGCCTGCTAAAATTGTGCCATCTTTTACATTTTTAATATTGGTGGTTTGCAGAACAATAAATTCCAATTCCGTGTGTTGGTGCAGAGTGCTCTGTACCAGTGCTCATCATCCCTTCATACCAACTATCCCTCGATGTAGGAATTTAATATTTTTAAAAGTTTTACATTGCTGTATATTCAAAGATTTGTTTTATTAATATGCAATAAAGGCGTAGAAATTTTAGTTTTATTCCTTAATTGGTAAATATGGTTTAACTATGGATTATATTTACTGCCTTTAGTGAATGTCCTTTATATAATGACTAATTTGAGAGTAATGTGTGCTCTGTAAGTTTGTTTTAAATTGCACTGTTTTTAAAGAAACTGTAAAGACCTACAAAAACCAAGCAACTTCATAATCAGATTATACTAATCATTTAGTTTAGCAGTTTTTGACCAAGAATCAGAAGCCGAAGGAGTACATTTATTGCTTTAACTGAATTCATTGAAGGCATTTTCTTACCATATACTACAGCTTTGTAGTAGGCAGTTATTTTCCTTTTCATTTTGGCTCTTCGGAAACTTGAATACTTAAGCTTGTACATGATCTTGTGTTTTGCTATCCTTTTTACTGTAAACTGTAAATATTTTAAGGAATATTTTGATTCTAAATATGATAAAAGAATTTCTCACCTATTTTGTGTGTGTGATTTGAAATTCAGTAGTAAAAGAATTTCCTCTTTAAGGCTTTAATTACGTTCAGACATTGTTCTTATCTAATTCATCCAACTACTTACAAGCATAGCTGTCTGTGTCAGGCATTAGATGAAGGGAAAAACAATTTTTAAAATTGTAGATTATAGACTGGTTTCAGTAGTGTAGTTCTGAAAAGGCTAGAATTTAGAACTACCATTGAAAATCTGTGCAGCTATATTCTAATCCATTTTATATGTATGCTTCTGAAAATTTGTACATCATCAAATTTTGGTACACTGATGCACTAAGCGTTGTAAGATCACAAAACTTTTATTTAGAGAAATGTATTGTGAATCTTTTTGTAAAATATGTAATTAACCCTAATTTGTTTTTAGGGTAACTACAGTTTCATACGTCAGGTTTGCTTGAAATAGAAAGCACATGGAGGCTGTTGGTAATCCAAACCTAAAAATATCTATACTCTAAAATACTTACTGTATTAATTGCTATAATTTAAAGCAATAACTACTAAATGATGATGCTGACCCTTGAGACAAAAAGAAAAAAGAAACCTGTAGTTTTACCTACCTGTACTAATGAAGACATATATGTGATTCCACAAAATTAAGATTGATTGTTTTCCTGGAGCCCAAAGATTAGAGTTAAAAATAGATTTGAAATTGAACCAGCCTTATACTCTGCTCTTTGGAGGGAAAAGGAGAGGGAATTCAAAACTAATTTTGTCTAAATTGCAACAACGTGCAATATTTTTTTTTCCTTCTCTATCCTCTGAAGTTAATCATTATAAAAGTTCTGAAACAGAGTATTTAAATAAAGTTTGTTTAAGTTTGGTCTAGTTTTCTTTTGGAAATTAACTTGTTTGGAAAAAAGTCAGTTCCTAAACAGAATCCAAGGTCAGTCAGTCATCTTTTGCAACATTATAAAGAAATTGCTGCTGAGGCTTTTAACAGGTTTTTTTTTTTTTTAATTTCAGCCGTTGTTAGTAGGTCTGCTTTCATTGATTTATCTATTTAAGGGGTTGATCAGGCACCAGATTTCTTTTGTAAGATACAATTAAAGAAGAATGGGTTAGGCAATGGAAGAAAGTCTTGAAGTCATTTTCTGACCACCTCTTAGCTAATAGTTTCTTATGTTGCAATGTATGCTTCAGAATTATTCATATTTCATTGGATGTTGATATATATAGCCTTTTAAGATAGACAAGGCAGATACAGTCTCCTATTAGTGATGACCATCACCTGGGGTTACAGGGCTACTGTGTTAGAACCAGGTATTTTAATCCCTGGCTGATTCTGAAATATTGTAGAGAGTAGGGAAAGTATGGATATATTGACTGAAAGGTTTTCTTTGTGAGGAAAGAAAGTGAGAAAAGTTTTCAGTGAGTAAGTAGAACAGAGCCATGCTCAGCCTTTAAGCCCCATATACAACCAGCTTTACATGAATTAAATGAATTAAATGAACTTCATCTTTTGGTTTCTCCTGTTTTTAAGAAAAACTTGCTTTTTAAAAAATGATACCTCTTAAAGTTTAGAACCATTTTTAGATTGAGCTTATATATACATATCCCTATTAAGTAAAATGTACCAGGGTATCCGAGTACCTTTGAAGTCCATGTAAGAAAATCTCCATGAACCTCTATATGTCAAGGCTTGTGTTAAGAGCTTGATATAAACCTTGGTGAGCCTTGAAAGGTGAAGAATTATCTTAAGGGTGAGGAAACTGGTATTTAGAAAAGTTGAAAATCTTCCCCACAGTTAGATTGCCATTGTCAGAACTAAAATCCTAGCCCTGTTCCACTTTTCTCCAAAGCCTGTGTGCTTGGCTGTTGTGATTTGAGAATTGAGTAAGGGAAAAAGCAGAAGCCTGATTATGGTATATTACATACACCTTTCACAGTCCTTTCTCCCCCATCCTGCCAACCTGTCCACAACTCTTCACTGAGCAGCCTCCCCCCACCAAAGTAAGAAGACACAATAAAAACTTGTGGGTTCTTTGTACAGATTTGCAAAATTTGCATTAATAATAAATCTTCCTGCATTAGTTTCTTGCTGCTTTGACAAATTACCACAAACTTAGTGGCTTAAAACCACATCTGACACAGATCTCATTGGGCTAAGATCAGGGTGTTAGCAGGGTACATTTCTTTCTGTAGGATCTAGGGGAGAATCCATTTCTTTGCCTTTTCCAGCATCTAGAGGCCTCCCACTTTACTTTGCTGGTGGCTCTTTCCTCCTCCTCCAAAGCCAACAATGGAGGGTTGAGTCTTTCTCATGTTGCCATCTCCTGATTCCCTCTTCCACTTTTTAAAGGATTTTTGTGGTTATATTAGATTCATTTGAATAATCCAGAATTATCTTAAAGTCAGATGATTAGCAACCCTAATTCCATCTGCAGTCATAGTTCTTTGCCATGTAGCCTAACATACTTAGAAGTTCCAGGTATCAAGATACAGACTTCTGGGGATCGGGAGCATTCTACCTATCTTAGCTTCTGATTCACTAATTGCAAATTCGTTGTGGGTGAGTTAATATTAAATTTTTGGAGTTACAGAACGTCTAAGGCCATAGTAATAGTGTTGAAAATTAAGAAAAATACCAACAATAGGAAAATGGAGCAGCAAACTACTTGGACCTTAATATGTATGTTTATGTAAGTGTGCTAACTGGTAAGTTTACAATCCCCTGTTCCTTAGTTTGTGGTAGTAGCTGTGTTTTTAAAATATTAAAGCTTAAATGCATTATGAGTGCTTGCTAATGAATCAGTTCTTACTAAAATGAATAGTATACTCAACTTCTAGCATTTGGATATTTCATTTGCACTATCCCCATCTTAAATCCCTCCAAATAGGTTACCATCTACTGACTACAAAGAAGAAAATACATAATCTATGCTTGATTTCTGTCTCACAGCCAAGCATGAATAAAACTAATTACTGCTTTAAAATAGATGCCAAACATCTTGAATCTTAGATTCCTGCTTTACAAAGAAGTTCAGCAATTCATGTATGGAGCAAGAGGATAGTAGGTGAAGTGAAAAGGAAAAAAAGGAAAAAAAAAAAAATCTAAGTCCACTGTTTCCTTTTGCAGATACAGAAGAGAGTCATCGAGTCACCCCTGCATGTATACTAAAGAAAGGGCAGTGAATCCAATATAACTCCAGATACTCCTAAATACCCTTATTTTTTTATGTAAAATAATTCCATATATATATATATACCTGTCCAAACTTTTTAAAAAAATTTTATTCAAAATACTTTTCTCCAAAGTAATTTTTTCAGGAAGTTTTTCTTTAAAAGTCATCATAAAAGTTAAATATTGCTATTCCTTGGTTTAGGTATTTTAATTTTATCCTTAAAAAATATTCTCATGTTTATATTCAACACTTTCAGAAGCCTAACATTAAAATTGTTTTAAAACGTCTTTCTATATTAACTTACTTTGTTCTGGAAAAGCATATTATATAGTAACTCTTCAACACCAATATCACCAGGATGGCAAAACCAGGAAATGGTCAATAATAAAAAATTTCTGGAGTCTAAGGTAAAAAAACAAATGTTTCACCAGTTATTTTGACCTATTAGGAGTGTCTCTAGATAATAATCTTCGGTTCTTTTAACAAATACCTGTTTGCCTATTCTGTAGGCATTTGCTGGGTTGCTGGAATTCGATGGTGAGTAAAACAAGTTCCAGTCTCTGAGCTTGCAATGTAGTTTAGGAGAAATGACTGATTACACTTGAGCGTGAAGTTGCAGCTGTGAGAGGAATCTTTAAAACAGGAGTTCTTTAACTTTTTGGTTTCAGGACTCCTTTACACTTAAAAATTGAGAACCCCAAAGAGTTCCTGTTTTTATGGGTTATAGCTATCATTATTCAGTATATTAGAAATTAAAATGATAAACGAATATTCATTTAACAATAGTCCCATTTGCATGTTAATACAACATTTTTAAGGGAAAAAAAACCTTTCAAACTAAATCAGAGGAATGGATTCTCTTACCTGCTTCTGCAATCTATTGCATTATATCATTTTGTTTGAAATATCTGAAGAAAAATCTGGTTTCACATGGGTTTGTTGAGAAGATTTCCTCAAAAGGTCTGGGGACCCCTTAGGTGTGCTGAGGAAGTGGAAGTGCTGACGTAAAAGGAGAGGTACACAATTATGAGATATGGGTAAGAAAAGTTATACACAATTTCAACAGCTCAATGTCAA
This sequence comes from Chaetophractus vellerosus, assembly GCA_004027955.1. NCBI lineage: Eukaryota > Metazoa > Chordata > Mammalia > Cingulata > Chlamyphoridae > Chaetophractus > Chaetophractus vellerosus. The sequence continues at coordinate 1,486 of PVKH010001026.1, read as the reverse complement.
ATGAAATGGTATGCATCAAAACAAGTGTAGGTCAAAGTTTTTAAAAAAATTTCGGGTGGGATTGTCTTAAGTGGATTTTTCTTTTTAATTAAAAAAAAGTGGTGCCAAAGTTCTGAACTTTAGTCCTAGAGTCTTCCAAGAATGTCTGTAGCTTTGTGATTGGAATCGAGTGGCTCTAAAATAGCAAGTCTCCACAAAATTTAAAGTTTTTCAAGTATTAAAGATACATTATCTAGCTTTTTAAAAAAATAGGCATGAGCCCATGTAGACTTATTAATAGCATTTGAGAAGTTAAATCTACATTCTCAGTCCTCATAATTGCAAATTCTTTTTTCTACTTGATGCATAATTGCCTATTTTCCCTTTTAAACTTTAAATGCTGCTTATTACCAAGATTGCGTTTTTTTCCTCACATGTTCCTATTCTAGTTGTTAGTGCTTCATGTCAGTAATGTACTATCAGTTGCTTTCTTGGTGGCAAAATATCAAATTCTGAAAATAGTAAAAATGACACCACTAATAACTCTCTTTCCAATATGCAATGGCAAAATGGGAGTAGGGGAGTAAAAATGCTACTCAATTATGTCAATAACTGGTGTTTGGACAAAATATACTTTCTCAAATTATGTTCTTAAAGGTACAGGCAGTAATTTTCAATAGCATTAAACATAAAATTCCCAGTTATGTAAGTACATGGTTTAAAAAGTCAAGTAGTTCTATAAAGTTTATAAACACAAAGCAGTTCCCTGCACTACTCTGTACAGGAAACCACTACTTTCAATTCTGTTGGACATTACTTTGTATATTTGCTTTCATATTTCTAAGTGATATGTATATGCTATTTTAAATCTCAACTCTGTTAATGTCATATTATGAAAGTTGAGTTAGCTCTCTCAAGCCCATTCTCGTCTCCCCTCACCTTTCCTCTTCTCAGATTCATCCAATAATTTTTGGTTTAAGTCCATATTCAAGTTTTACAATATTATGATCATATAAATATTCATATCTGAGTTATGTAGTATAATATTACATTTCTTGTGTAATTTAAAAATTTCCCTTTGTTATTAACTTTTACTATTTTTTTCCCTTATTTATCTATGTACCTATCACTAATTCATTCCCACCTGAATTTTATTTTTTAAAAATTCACAGGTGAAAAAACACCAAATGAACTAATGGAACTAAAACTTAGGAATCAACATATTTACAGATAAATATATGAAAAAGCAACCAAAACTTTTCTTTAGCTAAATGTTGCAAGTTTATCAAAAAGATATGTTAACATTTAAGCTATTTCAAGTAAGAGTCCTGGCTAATTATGTACCAAAGAAGTAACTACATATATTAAAAATCTGATTTTGAATTATAATTACATGGTGCCATTTGTTACAACAGAATATGCCATTGCTATAGATCATAGCAATGATCTAGATTAACTGCTATTTTCAGGGTCTGATTATGGAAACCAATTGCCAGAAAATCACTTT
>PVKH010001025.1:0-32668 GCA_004027955.1 Chaetophractus vellerosus | reverse complement strand
TGGGAGGCGGGTGCTCAACTGCTCAAGCCACATCTGCTCCCAATATTATATTTTAAACAGGTCTTTAAATTTATTTATTTATTTTTGTTTTTTGTTTATTTGTTTGTTTGTTTTGGTGGGGAGTGGGAGATAGTTATAGAAGAGACCATGAATGCTTGGGAGTGAGAGTGGAACAACTGTGTAAGTGCCTAGCATTGTTAGGTACCCTGGGTGCCTTTATTTTTTTATTTTTTTATTTTTCATTTATTATATATCCCCCCTTTCTGCTTGTTCTTGCTGTGTTCATTTTTGCGTTCTTCTGTGTCTGCTTGTCTCCCCCCTGTTGCGGCGACCCGCCAAGTCAGCTCACCGTGTGGCGGCCTTGCCTGCTTGCGGGCGGCTTGCCCTGCCCACAGCAGCTTTGCCCTGCCCACGACGGCTTTGCCTTCTCAAGGCGGTCTGCCCGCTCAAGGAGGCCCCGGGAACCAAACCCGGGACCTCCCATGTGGTAAACCGGTGCCCTACCAATTGAGCTACAGCTGGCCAGTTTTCATAATAACTTTCAAGCTAAATGGCATTGTCCTTGCTTTACGTACCATTCCAATCTTGATATTAAAAATTAGTAGGGAGTGGATGTAGCTCAGTGTTTGACTACCTGCCTCCGACATACGAGTTCCTGGGTTCAATCTCTGGTATTTTCTTTAAAAAAAAAAAAAAAGTTAGTAGAATAATCAGCAATATGTTATGAATGTCTTAACTTCTGAGAGAATTGCAAACTTTATCAATAGAAAATTGCAAATTCTCCCGTTCTAATTGTTTTGAAGAGTAAAGAACATATTAATATACCAAAATACAAGTTTTTATAGAGGTTGCCCAAGGAACACTTTGTATCCCTTATACCAGTACTGATTGGAATGGATACTAAGCTTACCACTCTGTGTCTTATATCATCAAGCAGGTTTTTTTGATCTGCAAGCTAAACCAAAAGAAGCCGTTTTTAGACACTGGAAGTCATATAACTGATTTTATCAGATCTAGAGAAAGTAACTAGGTGGACTCCTCAGGAAATGAGGTAAACATCTTTTTATATCACAGAAATCTAGGAAATACGATAATTTGACATATCTCCTGCAGACATTTATTTTAGTCAAATAAGAGAAAGTCATTATTGGTATCCACATCCCTTACTTTTATAAATTTTATGGCCACTAACTGTAGTCCATATCTTTTTTTGGTGTATTTTTCCCCCAATCCACCCTATTTTTTTCCCCCATAAACTCCTATGTTAGCATTACCAATTGCAAACCCTATGATGTGCTTTCACCATTTATATTCATTTTCAAACATTTGCAAACAACTTTTTACCAATTCTTCACAGGCTAAACCTCAGCTTTCCATCCTTTAACCACATTCTATTCTCTGGTGACATATTCTAGCTATTAACTCCATGTGTTTGCTCATTATATATAATTCATAATAGTGAAATCATATAATATTTGTCCTTCAGTGCTTGGCTTGCATCACTCAACATAATGTCCTCCGTGTTCATCCATTTTGTCATATGTCATATGTTGTCATATGCTTCACAACTTCATTTCTTCTTACAGTTAAATATTCCATCGTGTGTATATATCAGTTTGTTTATCTGTACCACCAGTATTCATAGGAGCATATTCACAATTGCTAAAAGATAGAAACAACCCAGGTATCCATCAACTGAAAGGGGTAGTCTGTGGAAGTAAATGTCACTTGAAGGGAGGCTAGAGAATAATCTAGGAAATGGAAGAGCAATTTTAAAAATCTGCTTTATTTTATTATCTTTGTGGTAAAATATACATAACATAAAAATCATTTTAACCATTTTGAGTGGACAGTTCTTTGGCATTAAGTACATCTTGGTTAGATGTATTCCTAGATTGTTGATTCTTTTAGTTACTATTGTAAATGGAATTTTTTTCTTGATTTCTTCTTCAGATTGTTAATTACTACTATATAAAAGCACTACTGATTTTCGGGTGTTGATTTTGTACCTTGCCACTTTGCTGAATTTGTTTATTAGTTCCAGTAGCTTTATTACGGGTTTTTCAGAATTTTCTAAATATAGGTTCATGTCATTTGCAAGAAGGGAAAGTTTCATTTCTTCCTTTCTCAATTGGATGCCCCCCCCCCCCTTTTTGAGGTACTGAGGCCTCATGTGAGAAACCAGTGCTCAACCACTGAGCCACATTGGCTTCCCTGAGTTGGTTTTTTTTGTTTGTTTGCTTGTTGTTTGTTTTTGTTTTTTCGGGAGGCACCAGGAACCTAACCCAAGACTTCCCATGTGGGAGTCAGGAGCTCAACTGCTTGAGCGACATCCGCTCTCCCTGCCTAATTACTCTAGTTAGAACTTCCAGTACAGTGTTGAATAACGGTGGTGATATTGGGCATCCTTGTCATGTTCCTGATCTCAGAAGTAAAACTTTCACCATTGAATATGATGTTACCTGTGGGTTTTTTGTTTTGTTTTTTTTTAAAAGATGTCATTTATCTTGTTGAGGTAGTTTCCTTTTATTCTAGTCTTCTATTTGTTTTTAATAAGAAAGAATGCTGGATTTTGTCAAATGCCTCTCCGGCATCAGTTGAGATTGCCATATGTTTCTTTGTTTTTTTCCTTCATTCTATTAATGTTGAGTATTATATTGATTGACTTTTCTTGTGTTGAACAAACATTGCATTTCTGGAATAAATCTCATTTGGTCATGGTGTTTAATATTTTTAATATACCATTAGATTTGTTTTGCCAGTATTTTGATGAGGATTTTTTGCATCTGTATTCATAAGATATATTGGTCTGTAATTTTCTTTTCTTGTGCTGTTTTAAGACTAATTTTTAAAAGTAATTCTCCTCTATTCAGAGAAAAGGACTGAAGCTTCCTGGATAAACTACTATAATCAAAGAATCTTCTGTCTTGTAAGGACTAATACCTAAACTGCCATATAGTGAGGATATGGTTACTAGACATCATAAACTATATATCCATCAATTGGCATTTGGCTTTTAAAGGCTCAAAATGGTTGAGCACATGGAATTAATGATAAAGTTGATGTAAAACAGCTGGTAATATCCAGACTTAGTAGAGTTCTCAAAGTTTTACTCTCAGGACCCTTTTTTACTCTTAAAAATTGAGAATCCCAAAGAGCTTTTGTTTATGTGGATCATATCTATCAATATTTATCATATTAAAAATTAACACTGATGTAGAGTGGGAGTAGCCTAGTGGTTGAGCACCTGCTTAGCATGTGAAAGGTCCCAGGTTCAATCCCCAGTAGCTCCTAAAAAAAAATAAAAAATAAAAAAAATAGGGGCCGGCTGTATAGCCCAGTGGATAGGGCGCCGGTTTACCACATGGAAGGCCCTGGGTTCGGTCCCTGGGGCCTCTCCGGGCGAGCAGACCACCTTGAGAAGGCAAAGCGGCCGTGGGCAGGGCAAAAACTGCCACAGGCAGGGCAAAAGCCACCACGGGCAGGGCAAAGCCACCACAGGCAGAGCAGAGCCGCCAGCAAGCGGGGCAAGCTGCCCGCGAGTGGGCAAGGCCACTGCTCACTGGTAAAGCTGACTCGGAGCGTCACCACAGTGGGGGGTAGACAAAAAGCAGCCATAGAAGAACGCAAAGAAGATGAGCACAGCAAGAACAAGCAGAAAGGGGGGGATGTGTAATAAATAAAAAATAAATCTAAAAATAAATTAATTAATTAATTAAAATTAACAGAAAATTTTTTGAATGTTTTTATTAATCCATTTAAAATTAACAATAAAACCATTATATGTAAACATAATTAATATTATCGTGATAAATGATATTTTCCAAAACAAAAAAAATTATGAGAAAAGGGGCATTTGTTTTACATTTTTGCAAAGCTTGAAAGAAGACAGCTGAATTTTCATGTTTCCTATTATATTCAATCTGTTACTATATGTTGTGCTGGTTGAAGTATATGAAGAAAAACCAGTCTTGCTCAGATAGGCTGTTGAAAAGGGGGGGGCGGTATGTTTTAATAGCCTTTCCACATAAATGTGACTATTCCTCAAGGCTTCACCAAAACTTAACAAGTGGGATTATTTTTTAAAGGCTATTTGCAATGTGAAATCTGAAGCCATATATATATATAGTACTGTTACATTAAAATCCATTAGTCTCTCTTGTACTTTAAATGCTTCTGTTACCTATACATGGTTTATAACATCATGCATTGGTCATTTGGAAAATACACATTCACTTAGTTATTCAGTTATTTCCATGTTTTGCCAGATTTTATTATATAATGTAAAAAAGTCATGTAATTAAAATCACCACTCATAACAGAGATGTCAAACTCACAATTGCAAATACAAGTTTTCCAAAATTTTGATTTTCTCTTGAAAGCTTAGATTTTTATCATTGACAACAAATATTATCAATTTTCCTTGAAGTGACATTCATTCATTTTTGAAAAAAAAGTCTGCCAAATACCGAAGTTTCAATAGCATTGTTGGTAAGTCATTAGTTATTTCAAGCAAAAATGGTGATTCTACAAAAAAATTTGCTAGTTCAGCTTGAAACTCAGTTGAACTAATGCTTCTTCTCACAACAATCATACTTTAGTAATTAGAAGTGCGTTATTTATACTTCCCATTTCATCACATAATATTATATTAAAAAGACATATCCAAACATCAAGATTTAATAAAATCAACATTTTTAAACTTCTTTATCAAGGAAATTGTTAGATGAAACTGGCTTTTTTCCCCTTCCTTTCCTTTCATCTTTCCTTCTGTCCTTCCCTTCTTTTTTTTTTTTTTTTTTTTTTTAAGTCATGAGTGCTTGGCAGTAAAGAAAGAATATAGTGACTACTGTTAGTTGGGTACCGCTGCCCTAATTCATGCTAAGGCACCAACAGTTTTTCTGCCATTGCTTTTGTACTATTGGTGCAAATGTCAACACCATGGAAAGGGAAAATAACATCTTAGTAGTAATATAAAAGCAGGTATGATCTAGTGGACTCCCTGAAAGAGTCGCAGAGACCTCTAAGAGTTTGCAGATTACACTTTGAAAAACTTTGACTTAAGATATGAAAGGAAAAGTTGTAGATGAAAACCTGTTATCAGCAATCTTGCCACTTTGATTTTTTATTCTGTATAGCAAATAATTATGTACCCTCTTTACCAAAGAAGTGAGATGAGTGCTTCAGATAGTGCAGTGATTTTAAGTCTCAAGCTATCGGAAGATAACTGGTTGCAAAAATGATATTTCAAGAAGCCTTCCTTGATTGCCCTCTCCTTCCAACTAGATAAAAGCTAACCCTGTTCTTATTTTTATCACGTTTGCTGTTATAAACTTTTGTCTTTCCTACTAGAAAGTAAATTCTATAAGGGCAGAGTTAATGTCTCTTTTCTTGATCTCTGGATCTCTAGCATGCTTATCATATTGCCAAGTACTTAGAAGGAAATTAATAAATATTTGTTGAATGAATGACTGATGGAAGATGTGTTTAAATACTGATATCATCAGTATTACCTGGGGGACCCTTAACTAAGTACTCATTCTCCAATTCTTAGTTGAAAATGGGTGTGATATATTGAGTCTAATAACCCTATCTCATTCAGTTATTGCGACGATGAAGTGAAAAAAAGGAAATTAAGCACTTAGCATCGTACCTTGGTGCTTTATAAATGCTATTATTAGTGAATCCTTGCTGTCAGGGTACTTACAAATTAGAAGTAGTGATAACATTTACATGAAAATAACTATAATCTAAGAGCATGTGAGAGTAAGAGCCGTCATTTTTTGACCTTTTATTTTATATAGGCTTTCCATTCATCTTATCTAATTTAATCCTCAAATTAACCCAATATGTATACACAAACAGCTCCCTTCCAATCACATTTTTCTATGAATGCAAGTGATACAAATAGATATTGGCCATCAGATCTCACTAGACTAAACTTACTGAGAGCAGGTACTTTGTTTTGTCCCCTGTTGTATACCTAGCACCCAAAATTGGCATTGAATAAATGAGAAGGGAGAGATTGCAGTGGTCTTTCTTCATGGAGGAATTAGCATCTCAGACAGGCATGTATGGTAGGTAGGATGTCAGCAAGCTGTGGTGGCAGAGTATGGGATTTCACATGGGATTTCACAGATATGGGCTATGAAGAGCAGGAGAGTGAGAGTGGTGTACAGATAAATATGGTGGCTTCATTGGTCTTGGGAGAGGTGTGAGAGTACTTGCTAAGAGTTCTAACAACAGTTTTTTATTTATTTATTTTTTATTTGAGAAGTTGTGAGTTACCAAACAATCATGCATGCCATACAGGATTCCTATACATCGCACCACTCCCAGCACTTTACATTGTTGTGACACATTTGTTACAAATGATTGAAGAACATTGTCATAATATGATTGCTATCTATAGTCTGTGGCTTATATTTGTTGTATTTTCCCACAAACCATCCCATTATTAACACCATGTATTAGTATTGTATATTTGTTAATAGTCCTTAAGAGAACATTCTCATATTTATACTGTTAACCACACTTTATTATTTACCACGGGGTTCATTATGTTATATGGTCCCCAGCTTTGTACAGTCCATCCAAAGGATACACTCACTGGCTCTCACTTTCATGACAGAAGGGGGAGCTGATGCTAATGTATGTAGAATGTTTAATAAGGTGGATTATAAATGTGTGGAAATGGGTAGAGTTGATGGTAACACATTATAGTGAGTATAACTATAACTAACACAGCCGATTTCTAAATGTGAATGTGGCTGAGAGAGTCTAGGGAGGTTAATTTCAATGAAAAGAAAGCTAGAGGATTATCTAGGGACTGTATAACATAGTAAACATAGTAATTTTGGTGGCAGATGATGATTGTGGTTATAGTACAGATATTAAAATGTTCTTCTATAAAGTGTTAAGAATAGGAAATACATGGGAAAAACAACAGTGTTTTTTAAGGAAGCTAGAAAAAATGTCTGATCTTGACGAAAGAGTCCTAAAATTCCATGAAAGTAGCTCCTTGATTTTTTATTATTTTTTAACCATACTGATTCTAATGTAGATGTTTGCCTATTTGTTATCTTAATTTTTATGAAGTTTTCTATGAGGTGTGATATTTTTCCATTAGATTTGATTGTGATGTTTGCATGTAAGATACTTTCATATATTAGAATTGTTAAATTAGTTTTTACAATAATAAACTATTTTTAGAGAAGTTTTAGATTTACATACACAGAAAAATTAGGGAGTTCCCATATAAACCCTCCACCCACCCACACACAGTTTCCCCTATTATTAACATCTTACATTAGTGTGGTACACTTGTTACAATTGATGAACCAATATTGCAACATTGCAACTAACCTAAGTCTATAATTTACATTATAGTTTACACTTTGTGATTTACAGTTCCACAGATTTTGACAAATGCATAATGTTATGTGTTCATCATTGCAGTATCATACTGAAGAATCTCACAGCCTACCAAATATGCCCTATGTTTCCTTCCCCTCCCTTCTGAAACCCTGGCAGCCACTATCTTTGATAATGTTACACGTTCTTTCATTAACAAAAGATAATAACTACAATAACAAATATACTTTGATCCATGGTTACATGCCTCCCTTATGTTTGTATTATTTTGTTCACTGGAATTTACAGGTTGCTAGGGTTTTGGCAGCCTTCCTAGATTCTAAAACATATTTATTGTCGATTAAAAAACTTGTGGTTGTGGACACTGATGGTTTTAGCTTTGGGGTCAAGAAAGGAAAACAGAATCCACAGCATTCTTAACCATTTCTGGCTTAAGGAAGTTTTCTTGGTTTACCATTCATATATGAAGTACTCTCCCTGTGTTCTTCTTTTCAAATCATTTTGCAAAGATAAGTAGCATTAATGGTTTTTGGTTATGATTCTCAAGCTGAAATAATGATCTTATAAGCTAGAGGTTATGTTCTTTCACCAAGATGCTTAGCATTGTTAAAAATGGTCCCAGGTTACAGGCAAGTAAGTATTTATCTGGCCCTTTATAATGAGGGCCAGGCTTCACTTGGGTACATTTGGTGACATACCTAGCATGACCAGTGTGTGGATTTTTTATTTCATTTAGTAGAGCCTTTAAACCAAGAATTTTACTTCATTGTCATAAATAATGTGGTATAGAGTTAGCTGAACTCTATTTTCAGATATGGCTTTGTAATTTCTGACTTAATTGCATGTTGTCATCACTCAACACATACCATACCCTGTTATTCTAAGATTCGGGCTTTTTCACCATTTAACATTTTTTACTTAGTGATGTTTCTTATGTTCTTTGGTGACTTAAGGAAAATAGAAGATAGTTTTTCTTAAATTTCCACTTGATACAAGGCACAGAAGTAGTGATAAATATTCTCTACCCTCAAAAAATTAAGTGTAGACAAAGATTAGTCTGTCTCTCAGATACACAGCCTTAAATGTTAACTGACAATGCAAGGTGGGGTAAAACCTAAATGACAGTAAGCTTTTCTACACAATTTATTAATCTTATTTTTATTTTAGATATAAATAACTCAAAGCCAAATGAAATGAAATGAAATCATTCTAACACGATCCAAGGAGAAATTCTGTAGAAAAAGATAATAACCATTGGAATGCAGCTGTTCTCTCATAAAGTTTTATTTCTTTTTATCGGTTTTATTGAAATGTATTCATAAACCATACAGTCCATATAATGTGTGCAATCAGTGTCATTTGGTATAATCATAGAGTTGTGGATTCATCACTTCACTCAATATTAGAGCATTTTCATTACTCCAGAAAAGAAAGAAAAAAGAAGGAAAAAAGAACAACAAAAACAAAAAACCATACTCCTTTGTAGTAGTCACCTATCAATCTCTCTGTCCTTCCCTTGCCATACATAATCTATGCTAATCTACTTCTGTCTCTGTAACTTATTTGTATTTGCATTTTGTATAGATGGAGTCCAACAATATGTAGTACCTTTTGTCCAGTTTTATTTCACTTGACATAGTTCCTTTTTATATACCATTAATATATTACTATATACTACTGTCCATTGTTTGTTTTGGTTGTATTTCCCCCCCCCCAATCACCCTGATATTAACATCTTATAACATTGATGTATATTTGTTCTGTTTCAGAGGAAAACATTCTTTTATATGCAATATTAACCATGCTCGTTTTTCACATGATGGTTCACTATGCTATACAGTCCCGTGTTTCATCTTTTGGCTTTCCTTCTAGTGATACACATAACCTTAGACTTTCTCTTTCAATCACTAGCATGCCCATATATTATTTGTGCTGCTAATTAGAACCACTATGATCACTCTGATGTGCTTTCACCATTTCTATTCCCTTCCAAACATTTATAAACAACCTTTTTACCTATTCTGGACAGACTAAACCTCAAAGCTTTCCTTGTTATATTTTCTTGTGACCTACATTCTAATTAATATATTTACACAATATATTTAGTTCATAATAGCAAAATCAGATAATATTTGTCCTTTTGTGTCTGACTTGCTTCACTCAACATAATGTCCTTCAGTTTCATCCAAGTTTTCATATACTTCATGACATCATTTCTTCGCACAGTTGAGTAATATTCTGTTGTGTGTATATATCACAATTTGGTCGTCCATTCTTCAGTTGATGGACATCTGGGTTGTTTCCATCTTTTCGCAATTGTGAATAAATGCCACTATGAACCTTACATCCAAAGCACAAGCAACAAAATAAAAAAATAGATAAATAGGACTTATTCTCATAAGGTTTTGAAGGGAGTAAGTAGCCTCTTACTGTTTAATTTAACATCCTACACCAAAGAGTTCAAGTATTAACTTAGCCCTGACAAGTGAGGATGAGGCTTTTGGGGGTTAAATAATATCACAGCCACCTTTGTGATACCCCAGGTATACTATTTGAGATTGATTTCAAAGAAACCCTATAGAAAAGATACAGAATAAGGATTCTATATCTATAGAATTAAAATCAATTTTTCCAGCAAACAGACATATTGAGAACATTCCAGTTATAAAGGCAACAATAATTTAGGACTACAGAGATAAGTGATTCAGTATTTTATACAGTAGGAGGTAGCAGGAGAAGAGGCTGGATTATAGACAGAGCATATAAATGGGTCTGTATGCCAAAGAAAATTCAGGTCTGTTCTATAGCTAATGAGAAACCATTGTAGACTTGTTGATTCAATAAAGAAAAATGATCACACTTACATGGTAGAAAGATTATTCTGGTAGCAGTATATCAGATGGATGCTAACAGCAAGAATACCAGCAAGGCCATTGTTGACCTGGGTTGACAGATAGTAAAGGAGGAGAGGATAGATTCAGAAGTTATGCTGCTGATGATGATAAAAGCTAACATTTATGGAGTGCTTACTATATATGTGAGGCACTATGCTAGACCGTAGATGGAAAGATAATAAAGACACAGTCATTGCCCATGAGGAAATGAAAAAGATGGATGCGTACCTCTAGAGACATGCACACAGTGTGAAAGGAGCACTGAGGAGGAGTGATCAGTTCAGCTTCAGGGAGTAAGGAAGACTTCTCTGAGAGGTGCCATTTGTATTGGGCCTTGAAGGATGGAAGAAGAGGTATAATGACATGTTAAGCCGAGGGGGCACCCAGTGCAAATGCAAAGGGTTTTTAATGAATTTGGACTTTTCTAGAATAGTGCATGATTTGATGGGTTTGGAATGTAAGATTAGAAGCATCAACCAGGTTTCCTATATCTTGTGCATATTCCACTGAATTTTTTAAAACTCAAGATATATTTGCATTTGTTCCTTTAAAATTAGTTTTTTGGATTTTTGTTCCATTGTTCCAGCCTTTGGAAATATATTTGAATCCTGATTCCATCATCTACAATATTGACCATACCCTCCATCTTTGTATCATCCATACATTTGATATGCTTTTCTTCTATTTATTTCTTCAATGATTAGATAAAATCATTGAAATTTGATAGAACCCTATGGTTACTTGGTTACAAAGATCTACTTCCAAGTTTACCCCTGTTCACTAGCCACTATTATTCAACAACTGTGAAATGTGTTAACTACAGATAATTTTCATCTAATCCATTTTTTTTTCAATCTTGCCTACAAACAAGCATAGTATAATGGCTAAAGAAGAGAAGTTTTGAAGCAAGGCAAATCTGATTTGACTCCTTGTCTAGCACTTAATAGTTTTGTGATTTGGGGAAAATTATTTCCCTTCTGTAAGCCTCAGGTAACTCATCTATAGGGGAAATGCTAATAAGTAACCCTAATTGCCTTTTTTTAAAAAGATTTATTTATTTATTTATTCCCCCCCTTGCTGCTTGTGCTTGCTGTGTTCATCTTGCTTTTGTGTTTTTCTGTGTCTGCTTGTCTCCCTTGGTGCGGCATCCCACTGAGTCAGCTCGCTGCGCGGCGGCTTGCCTGCTCCATGGCGGCTTGCCTGTTCACAGCGGCTTGCCTTCTCAAGGAGGCCCTGGGAACTGAACCTAGGCCTCCCATGTGGTAAACCAGAGCCCTGATAATTGAGCCACAGCTGGTTCCCCCCAATTGCTTTTGAGAATATTAAATTAGGTAATGTATATTAAATGCTTACTACTTTGTCTGGCATGTAGTAAGTACTCAGCAAGTGGGAAAATGGTCATAAATGAGAATGAGAATGAGAATGAAAAATGCAAGTATTATTATGAACATAATTGACCTCATAGACCCCCTAAAAAGGGTCTCGGGATCCCCTCAGTGGTCACTTGATCTCACCTTGAGAACCCCTGCTTTTTACTAAATAACCTTATTACTGTCTTCAGTTGGAAGAAATTCTAAGACTAGAATTAAAGATCGGTGTAATTGAATATTTCAGTGGAATATTTAGGTTTCAATAACAATGCTTGTTAAGGGCTCTCTAAATACATGTATATACTTCAAGGGATATAGAGATGAAACAGATACAGCCTCTTTTCTCAAAGAGCTCACCCTCAGGAGAAGCAACATTTACAGTTGAAATACAAGTAGAACGTGATATGCTATTTATCTCAGTATTAAATACCACTGAACTCACCTTTGCAGTTTATAAATTAAAATGCATAATTCCATAAAGTAAGTTTGACTACTTGTGATTCTCTTGGCATGAGTAAGATTAATACCAATAAACTTACAGCTGATTTAGAGATCTTTAGTTTGTGTTTAGCTTAGGCTGGTAGACTTAATAACTCATTCTGAAAGATTAGGGTAAATAAGGATCAGGGAATATTGCTTGTTTCAAATCATTTCAGATTTAGTTCTCAAAAGTGTTCATTTCTGAAATACACATACTTTCTATATTTAACACAGCACTAAATACGGAGAAATACAATTCTAGATGACCTGGAAACATCTAGAACAGTGTTTGGGAGATACTAGGCTCCTGATAAATATTTGTTGAATGACTTTTTGTGGATTCAGGCTTTATAAATTCATTTTGGTAAAATTGATTTGTGATGTATTTTGCAATATCTGTTTTAAATAGTTGTAAATTGTTCTGGTAGCAGTATATCAGATGGATGCTAACAGCAAGAATACCAACAAGGCCATTGCTGAAATGACCTGGGTAATAGATGTTTTGTTTTTCAAGAAAAATTCACATCGAATTAGCTATCAACTGACCTTAAGAGAGTTTGCTTTGATAATACAGATATTTCAGAAAACAGAATTAGAAATTGGAGATATTTTGAAAGGGAATATATTAATAGAATTGGTCAGAAGTGTGCTCATTACCAGCTATACGTTTCTAAGATCTAGAGTTTACCGTGCTGCCTTTGTTTCTGATGTTGGGCAAGTTCTCTTAAGACCATTTCTCAAAGAATGTCCTTCTCCCCTAATTGTAACCTTTCTTTCTGAACTAAGTTTGCCATGCATCTCTTATGCTTTCTGGCATATTTTATTTTTCTTACTATATAATACAATATTCATGTTACTTTCTATTGAAGCTCGCTAACTTCAGAAGTTCTTCTTATTCTTTCCACTTCCAGTGACTTTTTTTAAAAATTGAAGTATATTAGAACTAGTAGAGTAGATTTATTTGCTTTAGTATAGCCTGATGCTTTAGAGAGGGTAAGCCAGTGCCCTTAAGAAAAAGTAGATAACTCAGTCAAAAAAGCCTTCCTCTAGGAGTAGGCTTTCGCTGCCTTATCATCCTAAACTAGTTAAGACTTTATTCATAAAGTAAAATAGAAGAAGCCAGCTTAAACTTTTAAAAATCACCAAAACCTAAAACTAAACTAAAACTTAAAAGACTTTTTTTTTAAAGGCTGTATATGTGACATGGGCTTTAAATCAGACAGACTGAGTTTGAGGCCCATATTTTTTTTTATATTTCTTAAACTCTGAGATCCTGTTTCTTCATCTATGTTAATAGGGCTAACAAAATCTTCTCCATGAATTGTGTATGTGTAGTGCCTGGCACATAGTTGGTGTTCATCAAATATTCATTTTCCTTTCTACCTTCCATGATCTGCCATCAATATAACTTATCTGTATCAATAAACTCTTATGTATTTTCACTAAATTTTCTTACCAAAATAGTTGGAATTGGAGAATACAAGTAATGGAATTATTTAGCTCTGAAAATACTGAAAGCTAATACTGGATTCGTGGTTTCCCTTAAAGACCTCATATATCTTACTGGCATTAAAATAGAGAAGTGAGAGTTGCTTCACCTGGGTGACCAAGCATAAATTAAAGTATCTAGGGGATTTCCAACCATTAAACTTAGGGTGCTCTTTACCCCTAACTTTATCTTCATTTGGTAAGACATCTGCAGACATCATGAAGCTTTGGGATTTTCTTTTTTGTTGTTTTGCTGCTGTTGTTGTTGTCTTGGTTCTTGTCAAAAAGTAGAAATAAATGCTCTAAGGTGTTCTTGTTGAGTGTGCCAACAATATAACAAGTGGATTCTGTAAGTTATCTTTTAAATGGAATAGAGTACATTTGTTCCAGTGTTCTTGTCTGTTAGAATTTTCCCTGAACTAATTTATGGGGTAAGAACTGTATCTGCTATACTGAACTCCAGTCTCATTTCCTCAGCAAGCATGATTGATTTCAGTTAGTTATTAAGGACTTATAAACAGTCCCAAGTATGAGACAAAGTAAACTTCAAATCAGTGAGGAAATAAGATTATAAATGTAATGGTGTTAAGGAAAAAAAATTTTAATATATTTATATCATAGCTGTTCAAAATACATTCTAGGTTTGTTTTAAAAAAAGATAAAGGTAGTAGAGAAAAATGTGGATGAATATTTAGGAGATCTTAGTGTAGGGGTGGGATTTCTAAATATTCTAAAAAAGGCAAGCATTGTATGGGAAAATAGTGATAGATGTGACAAATTCAAATTTTAAAAATATGTAATAGTAATAATAACACCACCAATAATAGCTAATATTGGGCTAAGTGCCAAGGCTTTGTACCATGTACACCACGTGCCTTATGTATATGTCAATAGTGCCAAGGTTGAGAAACTCCTGCCTTAGAGCTACAATATCCAAGTTATTATAGGTAACAGTATCACCAGATGTTTGTCATGGTATAACAAGTGTTTTCAGCTCCCCTATCTGCAGCATCTGCTTCCTCTGTGCTTGCTATACTGCTGCTTAGCAAATGCTACCTACATGAGGTTTTATTTATAGCAACTTCCCACTTCAAGATATTAATCTTTATTAATTATGATAAAGGGTAAACAACTAAAATAGACCCAAAATACAATCGCTTAAACAAGATAGATTTTAATTCTTTCTCAGGTAATAGTTGAGAGTAGATAGGTGGGTTCTGCATCATAAGGTTATTCAAGGACCCAGGTGGCAAGGTGGTCCACTATCCTCTCTCATCACCAATCTGGCCAAAACTGAGTCATTGCTTCATTTGAGTCATAACCAGTGAGTAGGGGAAAGAGAGCATGGAAAAGACTCACTTATTCTCTTAAGGTCTAGGCCTGAAAGTGGTATATGTTACTTCTCACTTTCTACTAGAGAAATCTTAGTCAAATGGCCATATCTAATCTTGCCATGTGCCCAGGGAGAACAGCTTTTGGTAAACAAGTTTCCATCACAACCACTTTGCTGTCCTGCCTCTAAATATGTGATAAGGCAAATAACAGCATGGGAGAAAAGATGTGTAATATGACAAAGAGTTAACATTCTTTCTATTTAGAGAGTTCTTATAAATCAACAAGAAAAATAAAAGAATCCTGAACAAGTGAAATTTCACAAATTCAGGTTAAGAAAGAAAAGTACAAAAAACTAGTTACTCCACATCTTTGGTCAGTTGATTTTTTTTTCTTTTGGTTATATATTTCCTCCCCCTTTCTGCTTGCTCTTGTTGTGTTCATTTCTCAGCATTCTTCTGTGTTCGCTCTGTCTCCCACCGCTGCGGCGACACACCAAGTCAGGTCACCGCGCAGGCGGCTCTGCTCCATTCGTGGGCGGGTCTGCTTCTGTTCACAGGCGGATCTGCTCCGTTCGCGGGTGACTTGCCCTGCCTGTGGTGGCTTTGCCCTGCCCACGGCGGCTCTGCCACGCCCATGGCGGCTTGCCCTTCTCAAGGCGATCTGACTGCTTTGGAGAGGTCCCCCGGAACCGAACCCGGGGCCTTACATGTGGTGAGCTGGTGCCCTATCCACTGGGCTACAGCTGGCCCCCTGTTCAGTTGATTTTTAACAAGAGTTCTAAGACCATTCAAGGGAGAAAGAGTAGTTTTTTTTTAGTAAATGGTTCATGGACAACCAAATAGAATGAAATTGAACCCTTACCTCATACCATATATAAAAATTAACTCAATGGATCAACAACCTAAATAAAATAGCTAACACTATAAGTCTCTTTGAAGGAAACATAGATCTAAGTCTTTGTGATGTTGGATTAGGCAAGAGTTTCTTAGCTACCACCAAAAGCACAAGCAGGTAAAGAAAAAAATAGACAAATTGGACTTCATCAAACTAAAAGCTCTTGTGCATCAAAGGACTTTGTGAAGAAAGTGAGAAGACAGCCCACAGTGGGAGAAAATATTTGCAAATCATATATCTGATAGGGGTTTAACATCCAGAATATAAAAAGAACTCTTACAATTCAACAACAAAAAGACAAATAACCAAAGCTTAAAAACGGGCAAAGGATTTGAATAGACCTTTCTCCAAAAAGATATGCAAATGACCAATAAGTACATGAAAAGATGATCACCATAATTAGTCATTAGGGAAATGCGGATCAAAACCATGATGGAGGGAGAAGAGATAGCTCAGTGGTTGAGTGCCTGCTTCCTGTGTACAAGGTCCTGGGTTCAATTCCCAGTATCTCAAACAAACAACAAAACCTATGATGAGATACCACTTCATACCCACTAGAATAGCTATAATAATAATAATTTTTTTAAAAAAACAGAAAATAACAAATGTCAGTGAGGACATGGATAAGTTAGAATATTTATCTATTAACTAGTGAGAATGTAAAATGGTGTACCACTGTGGAAAATAGTTTAAAAGTTTCTTAAAAAGTTCAACAGAATTACCAGCAGTTCTACTCCTAAGTATATACTCAAGAGAATTGAAAGCACGTACTGAAATACATGTACACAAATTTTGAAAGCAGCATTATTCATAATAGCCAAAAAGTGGCGACAACCCAGACGTGCTTCAATGGATGAATGGATAAGCAAATGTTGTGTATTCATACAGTGAGATACCATTCATCCATAAAAAGAAATGAAGTGCTGATTCATGGTACATGTCAGTGACTCTTGAAAACATGGTAAATGAAAGAAACCAGGTACAAAGGGCCACATATTGTATGATTCCATTTATCTGAAATGTCTAGAGTACCAAGAGACAGAAAGTAGATTAACAGTTGCAAATAAATGAGAATATAGGGTGAAACTGAGATTGATGACTAATATGTTCAAGGTTTCTTAATGGGGTGATGAAATTTTCTGGGAATAGATAGTGGTGGTGGTTGCACAAAGTTTTTTGTTGTTGTTGTTGTTACATATCCCCTCCTTTTTGCTTGTTCTTGCTGTCTTCATTCTTGTATTCTTCTGTGACTGCTCTGTCTCCCCCCATTGCGGTGACGCGCCGAGTCAGCTCACCGCGCAGGCGGCTTGCCCCACTTGCAGGCAGCTCTGCTTTGCTTGTGGGCGGCTCTGCTCTGTTCGCGGGCGACTTGCCCTGCCCGTGGCGGCTTTGCCCTGCCCGTGGTGGCTTTGCCCCGCCTGTGGCAGCTTTTTGCCCTGCCCTCGGTGGCTCTGCCCCGCCCCCGGCGGCTTGCCGTTCTCAAGGCGGTCTGCCCTCTCGGAGAGGCCCCCGGGAACCAAACCCGGGGCCTCCCATGTGGTGAACCGGCGCCCTATCCACTGAGCTATAGCCGGCCCCCAAAGTTTTGAATATACTAAAAGCCACTGAATTGTACACTGTAAAATGGTGAATTTTGCTTTATGAATTATATCTTAATGGAAAAAAAACAGCAAAAGAAACTAGTGACTGTGAAAACCTTACACTCCACCAATAATAAAAAGAAATGGAAATTATAACAATGTTATATCAATTTTGTTAATACATTATTGTTGAGAATATAAATTGTTTTTTTTGTTTTTTTTTTTTTTGAGAACCACATATTACTGTAATTTCTAATATTTCTTTGCCTTTCCCCATACTCAATTTTGCTTTTTGGGGGGCTCTGTCACCCCTGTACTTCACATTATAGCTCTGATAAATCTGTTCGGCCAAATATATTGCTAGGCAACATTGCATTAGTAAAAATGACCCCTGTTTAGTAAACTGCCTCTAAACTAGGAGAACTATATACTTGGTAGGAGGATATATCATTGAGTTTTCCTGAGGGCAGTGACTCTGGTAACTGATGAGAACCTGTAGTCTATACCTACAGAGTTGTTACAAGAAACACTGGCTCTTGTGAGACATGAGGTTGTTAAGCCAGGGTGGCTCCCAAGCCCATTGATAGGAGTCTTATTATCTTGGAACTGAACCTCACCTGGGTGATGGGGACAAGGAGACTAGCTCTTGGGCAGCAATGTGAGCTATTCTCTTGGGCAGCAATGTGAGCTATTGCATAGATTGCTGGGAAGAATATTTCCATAAAAAGGAACGCTTGGTTGTTCCTTGTTGGAAGACTGTCATTTTTGTCCGATGTCGTTCTAAGTAGGCTAGTACAGTGTTCCTATGGTTGTGAATGTGATTGTTGAACCTGAACCCTCTGGTCTTATACTTAACATCTCTAGTCTCAAGTTTCCTGCTCTGTAAAATAAAAAATATCTCCCTTACAGAGTTACTGTGTAAGTTAGAGATATTGTACAAAGTTCCTGGCACATAATAGATATTCTGAAAATGGTAGCTATTACTCTAATACCATCATATATTTTTTTGTGTGACATATGCTTGATATTTCCATAGTACATATTTCCACTGATTTGTATTGGAGGTTATTGTCATATGTTGATATTTTAGCATTATATGTTTTTTAAGTCATGATTCTATTATAACTACTTCTCTTGCAGTAGAAATTAAAGTTGGCAGCATCCCAGGGAATAATGATTCAAAGTCTGAATATTGGGAGTGAATGTGACTCAATGGTTTGAGCCTCTGCTTCCCATGTGCTAGGTCTTGGGTTCAATCCCTGGTACTTCTTAAAACAAAAAAAGTTTGAATATTTATTAATCATTCCGTTTGTCTTCATGTTTACTTAATTTAACAGTTTACAATATTTTTATGTGCCATAGTGCAAATATCTCAACTATAGAAGTGCTGCCTGAGGCTTCTTGCCACTTATGAGTTTAGAAAATATGGAATTTTAATATTTATGTATCTCATCTTGTTCCTTCATTCAGTAAATATTTATTGAATAAATACTAAGTGTGAGGTGCCATTCTGAGTGCCTGAATATAGTAGTGAAGAAAGGAGATGAGATCTTTTCCCTTATAGATTTTACTTCTAGTGGGAAAAGACACAGTAAATAATAAACATAAGAAGTAAAGACATTTACACTGTTTTTTTTTTTCCAGTTAAATTTTTAACATTTAGGCTGTCTTCCTTATGTTCTTTTATTTTATATCTGTATCTTCTTTCCCCATAGTGAATATAATATCAGTATATCCATTCATTTATTCTAGACTACAATATATACAAAGAAGTCTAAAAATTATAACACCAACATTACTCTTGACAGTAGAACCACTGAGTAAAAGCTAAGGTTTCCTTGACTTTTTTTTTTCTTTTGTTTCTTAGAATATATCCTACTAGGATGTATAGTCAGAATACTGTTTCAAAATTTATTTCTGATAACCCTTTTCTTTCTTTGGTTATTATACCATATAGTTAAGTTTCTATCTGTATTCAATTTAGCACTTTTTATCCTTTTAAAATATAATCTAATTTTTTGAAAATGTAAAAATAATTTAAAATGTATATGTTCAAAAGTCAGTTCTACTGACTCAGAATTCTCACTTCCATCTCTATCCACTTCACCTCCTTCTCACCCACTCCCATAGGTAACCATTTTCGTTTTGACAGGTTTATCCTTTTCGTGTTTTTTTCCTGCAAAAATGAGCAAATATATGTACATGCGCATGTTCACACAGTTGTCCCTTTTCCCTATCAAAAATTTACATACACTGTTCTATGCCTTCATCTTTTAATAGTTTCTGGAAATTACTCCTCATTTCATTGAAATCCACACATAGTTCTCCATTTTTGTGGAAATACCGTAGTTTTTATCTAACTAGTTTTCTTTTGATGGATTTGGGTTGTTTTTTATTAATTTACTATACAAATGATGCCATGATGAATAGTCTTGTGCAAAGGTGATTTTATTTTTGCTAAAGAGATTTTCTAGGAGTGGAATTATTAGATAAGAAGATAGATAGGGGGCTGGCTGTAGCCCAGTGGATAGGGCGCCAGTTCACCACATGAGAGGCCCCAGGTTTGGTTCCCGGGGGCCTCTCCGAACAGGCAGACCGCCTCGAGAGGGCAGGCCGCCATGGGCAGGGCAGAGCCGCTGTCTGCAGGGCAAAAAGCCGCCACAGGCAGGGCAAGTCGCCCGCGAGCAGAGCAGAGCCGCCCATGAGCAGAGCAGAGCTGCCCGCGAATGGGGCAAGCTGCCTGCGCGGTGAGCTGACTCAGCGCATCGCCGCAACGGGGGGAGACAAAGCAGACACAGAAGAATGTAAAAAATGAATACAGCTAGAACAGGCAGAAAGGGGGGGGGGGGATATGTAACAACAACAACAAAAAGATAGAAAAATGCATATATAAATTTATTTGGATATTAAATTCCATTTCCATAGTATTTTAGCAGTGTATGAGGGTGCCTCTTTCTCCATAACCTCACCTACAGCGTGTGTTACTAAACTTTTGGATTTTTGCCAACCTGATAGGTGAAAAAAAAAAAACTATATCTCAGTGTTGATTTAATTTGCATTTCCTTTAATATGAGTGAAGTTGGTCAACTTCTCATATATTCTGGAGGACTTTGCACATTTTTTTCTTATAACCAGCCCATTTCTTGAACCATTTTTAAATTGTGTTTTGTTATCTTTATTCTCAAATTTTAAGAGGTTTTCATTTATTCTGAAGATTAGCCTTTGTCTGATATAAGTTGCAAACATTTTCTCCCAGTTTAAATTAAAAAGTACTAATAATAACTCATTAAATCTGATGTTTTATTGAAATGCTTTTATTTGTGAAAAGAAAATTAGATGCCATTCCTCTAATTAATTTAGATATATAAAAACCCTTCACACTCATGATTTTTTTTTCTTAGTATCAAAATAATGCAGTTCTGTCAAATTTTTTTTCTGGTTATTATTGCAGAAACTGTAATGCGTTTTTTTTCCTATTAATAGTTTTTCTCTTAGTACTTGTAGAAAGTATTTATACAAAAATTGCTTTCATACATTCCTCTGACCCTCATGAATTTCTGGTTCCTCTTTCCAATTGCTCTTTATACGCCTTGTGCAATTCAGAATCCATACTGGTTTCTTTTTTTTTTTTTTTTTTAAGATTTATTTTTTATATATTAAATATCCCCACCCCCCTTTCTGGTTGTTCTTGGTGTGTTCATTCTTGCGTTCTTTCGTGTCTGCTTGTCCCACCCTGCCCCCCCAGTGCAGCGACCTGCCGAGTCAGCTCACCACGCGGCGCGAGCTTGCCCTGCCCACAGGGGCTTTCCCTGCCCACGGCGGCTTTTGCCCTGCCTGTGACAGCTTGCCTTCTCAAGGCGGTCTGCCCGCTCAAGGAGGCCCCGGGAACTGAACCCGGGGCCTCCTATGTGGTAAACCGGCGCCCTACCAACTGGGCTACAGCCGGCCCCCATGCTCGTTTCTGGTGCTATCTCTTGGATAGCCTGACATTTGTGTCTTGTATGACCTGTCTCCCACACAGGAGTGATCAAGCTGTAAAGCTTTCCTTGGCATCTCTTTTAGGCTGTACTGCAGTTACTTCTGCCTGGTTGATTTGAACCTTGTCTATTTCTACTCACTTTATAACATGCAATCCTTAACTCCATGCCTATCACACTGGTGATCCATAAATCATTGTCTATGCCCTGATCATGCAGAGGCTTCATTGTACTGATACTGTCCTGACGTTTCAATTGGAATATTGTATATCAGCAGTGATAATGAAGGTACTCAAAAAATAAATGTTTCTCATCTTCATGACAGCCCCAAGTTTTACAGCCATGCAGAATGTTATACCTGTATACTGTATCATCCTCCCACTGTCCATTGCCTTGTTAAGGGCCAGTGTCATGTTCTTCTACTCCCTCAAGATGTGTTAATTTTTAAAATTTGGTAGTAAAATTAAAATATTATTACTTATAAATTTGTTCTAATGGGATGTTATATGTCCCTCTTTTTAAAATTATACTGTAACTATCATTTAACTAGATATTACTTAACTACACATATAAACAATAATACAGTTTACTATATTATATATAATATTATTTATCATATTATATATTCACAGGTAATATAATTTAGATTATTTTACTATATATTATTTGACTGTATAAAATTAAGCAAATATCTGCAACAGTTAACATTTTGTCATTGATGTGTAGAATAAAATATACCCTGACTTTGTAAATCGGTGTAATAAGTGCATATTTTAAATGATGGAAGTAAAGCTGATCAGAAACACAGCAATAAAATTATAAAGCACAATCAATTATTAGTGTAAATGAAAAGAGGAATTATTTAATATCTTCTGTGGTTTATATATGAACCTGATCAGACATGCTCTTCAATTTCCTCTTCTTTTATTAAAACTATTAATAATTAACTAAAAGTAATGTGAATTTCACCTCTACTGCCTTTGCATAATCAAATGTAGATGCCTAAAGATTAGTGAAATTAGGGAAAACCAAGAAACAAAAGAGAATTAACTTTTAAAGCCCCTAAATCAGATGTAGACTGGATTCATTTCCTATAGAATTTCAAGTCTCCACCCAAGATTTGAACCTTCCTGAGCATCTCTACTTTCCCATACCATAATCTCTATACAGTTCTATACTGCTTTTCTCTTGATTCAATCTCTCTCTAATATTCCCCCCCCCCAGTCCTTTCCATCAGTTTTCCAAGTCCCTTATTTCCTCAAAATTAAAAAAATACTATAAAATATTTCAAGCATATAGAAAAACATAAAGAATAATATATTAACTGCTTATGTATCCATCACTTAAAATTAACAAGTAATACCATTATTTAGATTCAGATGAATTTTTTAAAGAAGTCAAGATACAATTTAAATCCTGTTATAACCTTTACCTGGTCCATTCCTTTTCTTCTATTGTTCCCTCCCACCCCAGATAGATCAATGAAACAGAATACAAAAGCCCAGAAATAGACCTGCATATATATGGGAATTGGTGTATAAGAGAGGGGAGGTCAAACCAGAGTTATTAAAAATGGTATTGGGGCAATATCATTGTTTTTAATTTTGATGTCATCTAATTTGTCTTTTTTTTTTTTCCTTCATTTTTGGATCATGATTTTGGTGTCTGTCTAAGAAGACTTTAACTTTCTCAAAGTCACACAGATTTCCTCCTCGATTACCTTCCAGCAGCTTTGTATAAATTTTAGCTCCCACATTTAGGTCCATGATTCATTTTGAGTTCATTTTTATGTATGGTCTGAGGTAAGGATCTAAGTTCGGTTTTTTGCATCTGTATATCCATTTGTCCCAGCACCATTTTTTTTTTTGCTAATGAAAATAAGCTTTATTATTACATCAAGTAATAAATACATACAAAGATGCAATCAGTTTTAGTCATTTTTCCCCAGACATTTGATCAACTTATAGGAAACACAGAACTGAAATCTACCTACAGTCTCAGTATGAAAATTTTCGGGGGTCCTTGTTAGGTATGATAGGTTGCTCTTCAGTATTTATAACTTGTGCACTTTTTAATTGACTAAGCACTAATACTCATGCAAATGCTTAAGCAAAATAAGAAGTAATAATAAGCAGAATCTACACCGTATGCCAAAACATGTCCCAGCACCATTTGTTGAAAAAACTGTCCTTTCTCCATTGAATTTCCTTGGCTCCTTTGTCAAAAATCTATTGACATAAATATGAGTTTATTTTTGGACTCTCATTTCTGTTCCATTGATTTATCTATCTTTACATTAAGACCATACTGTTTTTATTGCTATAGCCTTAGAGTAAGTTTTGAAATAAGATACTGCATGGCTTTAACTTTGCTCTTTTTCAGATTTGCTTTGGCTGTTTCTTTATTTTCAGTGAAATTTAGGAACATTTTGTCAAGATCTCCTGAAAAAAAACCTGATTAGATTTTGATTGAAATTGCATTGAATCTCTAGGTCAATTTTGGGAGGACTGCCATCTTAACAATATTGAGTCTTCCATTTTAAGAACATGGAATATCTATTTATTTAGATCTTCTTCAGTCTCTTTGTAATAGTTTGTAGTTTACAGTGTACTAGCCTTACACTTCTTTTATTCTATTTATTAAGCTGTGCTTTTTTGCTGTTGTGAATAAAATTTTTCTTGATTTCATTTTCAGTTGGTCCGTTGCTTGTATATAAAAATACAGCTGATTTTCATATATTGTTCTTAGGTTCTGCAACCTGGGTAAATTATGTTTTCTTCTGAGAATTTTATGCTTGTAGCCCTGTTAATTAGGCCATTGATCAATTTTTATTTAATTTTTGTATATGCTATGAGATAAGCCTCCAGTGTCATTATTTTGCATTAAGAAATCAAGTTTTGGGGGCCGGCTGTATAGCCCAGTTGGTGGGGCGCCAGTTTGCCGTATGGGAGGCCCCGGGTTTGGTTCCCAGGCCTCCTTGAGCAGGTGGACCACCTCGAGAGGGTAGGCCAACGTCGGCAGGGCACCCCACCGTGGGCAAAAAGGCACACCCCCGCGGGCAAAAAGGCAGGCCCCTGCGAGCAAGGGCAAGCCCCCGCGAGCAGGCGGGCCGCCGCGCCGGTGGGCTGACTCAGCGGGTCGCCCCAGCCAGGGGAGATGGGCAGACACAGAGGAACGCAAAGAAAAATGAACACAGCAAGAACAGGCAAAAGGGGGGGTGTATAATAAATTAAAAAAAAAAAGAAATCAAGTTTTCCTGGCACTATTTATAGAAGAAATATTCTTTCCCCATTGCATGTACTTGGCACCCATGTAGAAATTCAATTGGCCATAGATATGTGGGTCTATTTCTGGACTTTTAATTCTATTCCATTGGTCTTTATGTCTATCCCATGCTGGTACCATATTGTTTTGATTGCTATAGCTTTGTAGGAAGTTTTGAAATTGGGGCTTGTGAGACCTCCAGTTAAGCTTATTTGGGCTATTTGAGATCCCTTGCAATTCCATGTGAATTTGAGGATCAACTTTTCCATTTCTGGGGCGGGAAAAAGCTGCTGGAATTTTGATAGCAATTATATTGAATCATTAGATTGCTTTGGATAGTACTGGCACCTTAACAATATTAATTATTCCAATCCATAAACATGGGATGTCTTGTCATTTATTTATATCTTAATTAATTTCTTTCAGCAGTATTCTATACTTTGCATTGTACAAGTCTTTCCACTTCTTGGTTAAATTTATTCCTAGATATTTTCTTCTTTTATATGCTATTGTAAATGACTTGTTTTCTTCATTTCTTCTTCAGATTGTTCAGTGAGCAATGAACAATCCAAAGAGAAGATTCCTATACATTGCTAGTGTATAGAAAACAGAGAATATCAGGTATATACGGCAGGGGAAGCATAGAAAGATTGAGAAGTGACTATTAAAGGATAGAGCTTTTTTGAATTGTTTATTATTATTATTACTCTTATTGGAATAATGAAAATGCTCTAATAATGATTGAAGTGATGAATGCACAACTACGTGATTCTACCAAATACCATTGATTTTATACTTTGGATGGATTGTATGCTTTATTAATATGTATCAATAGGGGGCCGGCTGTATAGCCCAGTGGATAAGGGCGCCGGTACACCACATGGGAGGCCCTGGGTTCGGTTCCCAGGGACCTCTCCGAGCGGGCAGACAGCCTTGAGAAAGGCAAGCCGCCGTGGGTGGGGCAAAGCCACCGTAGGCAAGGCAAAAAGCCGCCACGGGCAGGGCAGATCCCCCACGGGCATGGCAAGTCACCCGTGAAACACGGAGCTGCTGCCTGCAAAACACAGAGCCAAGCAGCCCACAAAACACGGAGCGGAGCCGCCTGTGAAACGGAATGGAGCCACCCACAAGTGGGGTGAGCCGCCTGCGTGGAGGGCCGACTCGGCACGTCACCGCAAAGATGGGGGGAGACAAGAAGCAGACATAGAAGAACGCAGAAGAATGGACACACAGCAAGAGCAAGCAGAAAGGGGGGAAGGGATATGTAACCAAAAAAATATATATGTATCAATAAAATTGATAAAATACAGGTGATTATTGCATGTTGATCTTGCGCCCTGCAACTGGCCTAAATTTATTACCTCTTAGCTTTCTTGTGGATTCCTTTAGATTTTCTGTATATAAAATCTTGTCATCTTTGAAAAGAGTTAGTTTTACTTCGTCTTTTACAATTTGGTTACCTTTTATTTCTTTTTCTTGCCCAATTGTCCTGTCTACAGCTTCTGGTACATCACTGAATAGCAGTGACAAAAGTGAACATCCTTAATGGTTCCTGATCTAAGGGGGAAAGCTTTCAGTCTTTTGCCACTGAGCATGATGATAGCTGTGTTTTTTCTATAAATGACTTTTATCATGTTGAGGAAGTTCATTTATTTTCTTAGCTTGTTGGATGTTTTATCACAAAAAAAGGTGTTAGGTTTTGTCAGATGCTTTATCTGCATCACGTGAGATGAACATAAGGTTTTTTCCTTTATTATTAATGTCATGTATTACATTGATTTTAATTATGTTGAGCTACATTATGTTGAATTACATTCCTGGGATGAATCTTATTTGGTCATGGTATATAATCTTTTTAATATGCTATTGAATTCAGTTTGCTAGTGTTTTGTTAAGGTTTTTGCAACTATATTCATGAAGGATATTGGCCTTTAGTTTTATTTTCTTGTTATATCTTTATCTGGCTTTGGTATCTATGACAAACTTCTCTCCTCTGGTGTCTTCTTGAGTGAGTGTCCGTTTATATTGGCCCACCAAGGGGGCCAGGACTCAACCTGAGTCATGCCTTACTGACATGGTCGAATCAAAGCTTTAATCTTAATAGATTATTTAATCAAGGGTGCACCAGCTAAATCCAGTATAATCTAAGGGTATTACACCCAGAAGAATAGATTAGTTTACAAACATAATCTCTCTCTTTTTGGGATTCGTAAATAATCTCAAACTGTCACATAGATTTTGGTTTTCAATTTCTTCTTGGTTCAGTTTATTTTATGTGTTTGTAGGAATGTGTCTATTTCATCTACATTATTTCAGTCTTTTTACATTTATTAAGACTTGTCTTTTGACCTAACATATGGTCTATCATAGAGAATGATCCATGCCTTCCTCCAAGCTTATTTTGGCTTCTGACAATCCTTGGCATTCCTTGGCTGATAGACGCTTCACTTCATACTTCGCCTCTATCTTCACATCACTTTTGCCCTGGTGACCCTTTGTGTCTATTTTTTCTGTCTTTTATAAGATTCATTATATTTAGGACCTACCCAAATAATCCAAAATGATCTTTGTTCTTTTATTATTATTATTATTATTATTATTATTATTATATATCCCCCCCTGTCTGCTTGTCTCCCCGCCGTTGCGGCGACCCGCTGAGTCAGCTCACCGCGCGGCAGCCTTGCCTCCTCGCGGGCAGCTTGCCCTGTTAGTGGGCGGCTTGTCCTGCTCGTGGGGGCTTGCCCTGCCCGTGGCAGCTTTGCCCTGCCCACAGCAGCTTTGCCCTGCCACGATGGCTTGCCTTCTCAAAGGCGGTCTGCCCGCTCAAGGAGGCCCCGGGAACCAAACCCAGGGCCTCCCATGTGGTAAACCGGCGCCCTACCGATTGAGCTACAGCCGGCCCTGATCTTTGTTCTTGGTCAGTGAAAATTGTTGGAGGGGGAGGAGGGGGAGCATATGGGAATTTCCCTTATTTTCAATGTAACATTTATGTAATCTAAAGTGCCTTTAAAATAAAGAAAAAAAAACTGAATGCATAAATGAGTCTTGGGGCCAACTCTGATAGCCACTGAGTTCAGTAGTTAAGCAGACCATTCTCTTGATAAAAATCGGGACTAATGTAATTCTGAAAGATTTGCAACACACAAGCCTCTCCACCCACAGTTTTGGTAGAACACTGCCACAGGACTAATGAAAATTGACCCTGTCTTGACAAAACTAAAGAGACTCCACACTATCTGCTGCAAGATGCCTAAGCTTCTCCTTCTGCTAAGATACTGTAGTCCACTTCTCTTCCAGTCAAGAAAAGGATACCTTGCAAGTCCTGACTTGTCCTGCTGGCTATGGGTACACCTTGATACCAGCAGAGAAGACAGTAGAAGACCTTGTACCTGGCTTGGTTCTTCCCAGACCTAGTGTTTTGAACACTCTCAACCAAGTATCCTAGATCCTTCTTGTATAGCTCTTCGAGACTTTCTCAGTCATTCATGCCATGCCAGTTTCCTTGAACTTCTAATAATGACCTTGTCTGACATTCTCTGCTGAACTCACCTTACTTCCCCAGTCTTAAACTTCAGAACACTTATTTTACTTCCAGCAACTCACTCCTACCATTGAGGAAACTGGGGTGATGCATTTCCCAGTCTGGCATGCCGCCTTCTTACCCTAACTCAAGTCACAATTATGAGTACATTACCTTTAAACTCCAGCTATCATTAATCTCTTGTTTCTCTTACTACTCATGCATAGCACCCATCCTTATTTTTGTTTCCATATTTTGGGTTTACTAACTTAGCATCTTCATTATTTTTTAACTGTTTCATATGTATATGTCTTATCTTATATTCTATATTTCCATGGTACTTTGTATAATGCTGACTATATTCAGGCATTATTTCCTCAAGAAAATCTTCCTTAAATTTCCATGTTTGTCCAAGTACCTATCTTCTAACACCCTGTAAAAACATCTGTGTCAGCGTGTATTAATTGTATCCTCTTTTATCCCTGTCTCCAACATTAGGCTGAGTTTTTCATGGTTATATATTCAGACACACATATACAAACACAGACCTGACCTTTAGTAGAGGCTTAGAGTAAGTGGTTGAGAAATATCTTATTGAATTGAACTGTTGAATAGGTACTTTATTATTGTACTTATCACAGGTTCCTTTTTGTGATAATATCCCAAAATGCATAGAAAAGACAGTTGCAAAGACATATCGCTGTCATGTATAAGTATACCATATTTCTAAGTTTGTGGTTTCTATCAGAGGCTGTCTTGAAACTTTAAAGGATCAGATCATGTTCATTGCAACCACCAGTTGTTCTGGAAGCAAACAATGGAGGCATCTAAGGGACATCTGTTCAATTAATAATCCCATATATCCGAGAAATGTTTATTAGCCCTACCCTAAGACTTCAGTGAAAGGAACTTTAAGTTTACTGAAATTGGAGATATTGCTTCCTGAACTAAAATAAGGCTTTATATTCTTTGTCCTGGTTTGAGTATTTTGTGGACCCCAGAAAATTATATTCTAAGCCATACCATTCCTGTGCATGTAACCCTATTTTATGCGGGACCTTTTGGTTATATTCAGTTAAGGGATCTTTTGATTAGGTCACTTTAGGGACTACGTCAATGAAGGGTGACGCAGGATGGGTTTTGGCCTGCTTGCTGGAGTCTTATAAATGGAGAACTGAAAACAGAAACACACAGAGAAGGAGAGCTGCCGTTTTTACCCTGCCATGTGAGAGAGAGTACTCCAGGATTGCCTGCAGGTGCAGAAAGACAGAGAAGCCCTGAGAGGCTGAGAAAGAGGGTGGAGGCTGGGATCAGTAGGGCAACCCAAAGCTGAAGAGGTGTAGCCTGGGGAGAGAGGAGCCAGGTGCCTGATTGCTGACAGCTGAACTCAGGCAGCAAGAGAGCCTGGAGGGGTGGGGGATGGGGAGAGAGAGAGATACACTGGCTACCATTTTGCCTTGCCATGTGGCAGGAGCTGAGGATCTGGCAGCATCTGACCTATTGATGAGATAGCATCTCTGATGAAGCCTTGATTTGGACATTTTCAGAGCTTCAGAACTGCAAAATTTTACACTAATAAATCCCCATTATAAAAGCCAGCCCATTTCTGGTTTTTTACATTGGCTACCTTTAGCAAACTAAAACATTCTTCATGCTAAATACTTTTTGGCATTTCAATGCTTTAATGTCAAAAATGCATAAGTGAATGTATCTCAATAAAACTGCCTTTTAAAAATGCATATAATAGATGTTATTTATACAACACAGCCAAAAGATGAATATGGGACAATTCTAGTTCTAAATTGGAATGCCAAGTATTCTTCCATACCCACCTATTGACTGTCTGATCTGTGTGTTCTGGTTCAGATACCCAAAGATCTGAACTGCTATCATAGCTATCCCCAAAAGGTTCTTCCATTGGATCTTTTAGCCCTCCAGTTCTACTTGCTTCCTGCTTAATACAACTATGCCCATATCCTCAGTACCCATTGATCATCAGGACTACAACTGACCCTCTTTGCTCTTTTGCTCTTTGCTCTTCAATTTAGCAGAAGGCATACCCTTCCAAACAGTCTTATAGTGGAATAAAAACTGGGACAATAATGACGCTTTAGTTTTGAGTAATCTACGACTTTCAGTGGACAAAAAAATTTCTATAGACTATTAGATTATTTTTATTAAGTTGTTGTTTCAATATGCACCAACAAGACTAGATGTAAGCTTATGCTTATAGCTTTTATACAACTTTAAAAATGAACATATTTATCATTTAAATACAAGCAAATCTATAAAAATCAATAAAATTCTAATTGACAAAATTAATTATATATGGTAATTGATAATGATTAGTTGAATCTAAGTGCTGTTGAAATGTGAATTATGGTATTGTCTCTGGTCTTTTGAGTTCACAGTGCCTTTACTACCAGGTGCCTACAGTGACTCTTTTCTCCTACTACCCTTCTATTTCCAGTAGAATAGCACTCACTTATGTTATCTGATCTTCACTTATTGCAACTCTGTCATTTACTTTTAAGTACAAAGTCATTTCTGTTCTTTTCTCATTAGCCTAGGACCATTAGAGTAAAACTAACTAAGGCCACACCCATGTGCAGGGCTGTGCACATGGTCAGGAAAGACCTGAGAAGGCCCCAGTCTCTCACCTCTGGCTGACCCTGAGATCTGTGCAAGCAGCAAGTGAAAGGTAAGGCAGAGTTGTAAATGGCCAAAATGTTGAAGGCATATCCCAACACACACACACACACACACATACATACACAGAGCTCCTTGATAAACATTGAGAAATATTTTGATTCAAGGCATTTAGGGATATCTCTGTCAATCATTAGTTGAGAGACTAGTGGCTGCCCACAACAAAGAATACAAACTTTACAGAATTAGTCCAGGAAGTCACTAAATAAACAAACAGCAGCAACAAACCCTGGGGAGGGGGTGGGATCTGATTTCTAGAATTGTGACATTATTTACAATGTCCAGTTTTTAACAAAAATTATAATACATGCAAACAAACAGGAAAGTATAGCCTGTCCATGGCAAAAAAACAAAACAAACAAAAAATAGTCATTAGAATTTGTCCCTGTAGAAGCCAGTGCATTGACAAATACTTTGTCACCTATTTTTAATATGTTCAAAGACTAAAGGAAAGCCTGTCTAAACAACTAAAGGAAAGGAAAGTAAGAGAGCAGTGTCTCACCAAATAGAGAATAAATTTTTTAAAGATTTATTTTATTTATTTATTTCTCCCCACTCCCTCATTGTTTGCACTTGCTGTGTCTGTTCATCTTCCTTGTTTCTTTTAGGAGGCACCAGGAGCCAAACCTGGAACCTCCAATGTGGGAGGGAGGCACCTAATTGCTTGAGCCACCTCCAGACCCTGCTTTGTTGTGTCTCTCATTATATTTTTCTTCTTGTGTCTCTTGTGTCATCTTGTTGCATCAACTTGCCACACCTGCCTGTCATGCCAGCTTGCTGTCTTCTTTAGGAGGCACCGTCAACCGAACCAGGGACCTCCCATGTAGTAGGCAGGAGCTCAATTACTTGAGCCACATCTGCTTCCCCAAATAGAGAATATTAATAAAAAGATAGAAATTATAAAAATGAGCCAAATAAATTTAGGAGTTGAATATTAGAATAAAAGAAATGAAAAAAAATCACTAAAAGGGTTCAACAGCATAGTTGAGCTGGCAGAAGAAAATAAATCAGTGAACTTAAAAATAAGTCAATTACTGGTATCCAGTCTGAGAAACAGAAAGAAAAAAGAATGAAGATAAATGAACAGAGCCCCAGATACCTGGAACACCATCAAGAATACCAACATATGCATATGGCAAGGAGAGGAGAGAGCTAGGCAGAAAACATATTTGAAGAAGTAATGGCTGAAAACTTTTCAAATTTGATGAAAACATGAATCTACACATCAAAAAAAAAAAAAAAAAGCTCAGCAAACTCCAAGGAAGATAAACTCAAAGAGAGCCACACCAAGACATGATAGTTAAATTATCAAAAGACTCCGACACTGAGATCCTTGAAAGCAGCAGAAAGAAGTGACTCCTTGTCTATATGGAATCCTCAATAAGTTTAACAGCTGACTTCTCATCAGAAACCATAGAGGCCAGAAAGCAGTGGGATGACATACTCAAAGTAGTGAAAGAAAAAAGAATGTCAACCAAGAATTTTATATCCAGAAAAATTACCCTTCTGATATGAAGAAGAAAGTAAAACATTCCCAGGTAAATAAAAATGAAAGTAGATTTTTCACTAGCAGCCTTGCACTTCAAAAGATACTAACAAAAGTCCTTCAGGTAGAAATAAAAGGACACTAGATAGTAACTTTAATCCACATGAAAAAATAAAGAGCACTTGTAAAGGTAAATACCTAGGTAGATATAAAAGCCCAAATGTATTTTGGTTTGCAACTCTTCTATCTGATTGAAAAGACAACTGCAGGGGCCAGCTGTAGCCCAATTGGTAGGGC
>PVKH010001024.1:0-32667 GCA_004027955.1 Chaetophractus vellerosus | reverse complement strand
CGACCTGCCCTGCCCGTGGCGGCTTTTGCCTGTCCATGGCAGCTTTTTGCCCTGCCCACGGCGGCTCCGGCCCGCCCATGGCGGCTTGCCATTCTCAAGGCGGTCTGCCCGCTAGGAGAGGTCCCCGGGAACCGAACCCAGGGCCTCCCATGTGTTTTCCCAGCGAGCTCTTTATCCACTGAGCTATCTAGCCGGGCCCCAATAAGTTCCTTTTAAAAATAGTTTTCTGTTTGATGAATTCTGATGGATATAGTAGTTCATACTTACATTTCTTTTTTTTTGTACTTCATAAATTTTTTTAATAAATCAATTTTATTGATACATATTAATAAAGCATAAATCCATCTAATGTGTACAATCAATGGTATCTGGTGTAATCACATATTTGTGCATTCATCACTTCAATCATTTTTAGAGCACTTCCATTATTCCAATAACAATAATAATAATAATAATAAACAAAAAACAAACACAACTCATCACCTCTCAATATCTCTATGCTTCCCCTGCTGTACATTGCTGCTGTTCCATTTCCTTCTCTGCAGTATGTTTGTACTTATATATTTTAAAAAATATTATATATGCAATATCACCCATATTCGTGTTTTACATGAGGTTTTAATATCTTCTACTGTCCCATGTTACAGTTTTTAACTTTCCTTCTAGTAATATAAATGTCTTGAGACTTTCCCTTTCAACCACTGTTATACTTATATAATAACTCTGCTACTTACAAACACCATGATGTGATTTAACCATTTCTATTCATTTCCAAAGATTTAAAAACAACCTTTTTTTAAAACCAATTCTGGACAGATTAACCTTCAGCTTTCCATTCTCTACCCTCCTACTACTTTTTGGTGATCTATATGCTAAATATTAACTCCATGAGTTTACACATTATATTTAGTTCATAATAGTGCAATCATACAGTATTTGTCCTTTTGTGTCTGGCTTGCTTCACTTAACATAATGTTCTCCAGGTTCATCCATGTTGTCATATGCTTCATGACCTCATTTCTTCTTACCGCTGCATAATAATCCATCGTGTATATATACCATCATTTGTTTATCCATTCAGATGGACACGTGAATTGTTTCCAAATTTGGCTATTGTGAATAATGCTGCTATGAACATCAGTGTGCAGATGTCTGTTCATGTCTCTGCTAGTAATGGTATTGCCAGGTCACATGGCAAGTCTATATTCAACTTCCTTAGGAACTGCCAAACAATCCTCCACTGTGACTGTACCATTCTACTTTCCCACCAACAGATAAGTGTTCCTATCTCTTCACATCCTCTCCAACATTTACTGTTTTCCGACTTTTTAATAGTAGCCACTCTAAAAGGTGTGAAATGATATCTCATGGTAGTTTTGATTTGTATTTCCCTAATCGCTAGGAATGTTGAACATTTTTTTCATGTGTTTCTTCGCCATTTATATTTCTTCTTTGGAAAATTGTGTTTTCAAGTCTTTTGGCCATTTGCTAATCAGATAGTTTGTCTTTTTATTGTTCAGTTGTATAATATCTTTGTATACCATGGATATAAAGCCCTTATTGGATATCTGATTGCCAAATATTTTCTCCCATTGAGTTGGCTGCCTTTGTACCCTTTTGACAAAGTCATTTGAGGTGCAAAAGTGTTGAATTTTGAGGAGGTCCCAATTACCTATTTTTTCTTTTGTTGTTTGTGGTTTGGTTGTAAGGTTTAAGAAACTACCGCCTACCACAAGATCTTGAATATGGTCCTACATTTTCTTCTAGGAGTGTTACGGTTGTCACATTTGTATTTAGGTCCTTGAGTTAATTTTTGTATAAGTTGTGAGATAGGGGTCCCCTTTCTTTATTTTGGATATGGATATCCAGTTCTCCCAGTACAAATTGTTGAATAGACTGTTCTGGCCCAGCTGGGTGGGCTTGACTGTCTTGTAAAAAAAAATCACTTGACTGTCTACGTCAAGAGTCTACGTCTGAGTTGCCTATTTAGTTCCATTGGTCAATGTGTCTGTCTTTATGCCAGTACCATGCTGTTTTTACCACTGTAGCTAAGTAATATGCTTTAAAGTTTGGAAGTGAGACTCCTCCAACTTTATTCTTCTCTTAAGTTCTTTTTGGCTAATTCGGGGCCCCTTTCCCTTCCAAATAAATTTGATAATTGGTATTTCCATTTCTGCAAATAAAGGCTCTTGGGATTTTTATTGGGATTCTGTTGAATCTGTAAATCAGTTTGGGGAGAATTGACATCTTAATGATATTTAGTCTTCCAATCCATGAACATGGAATATTCTTCCATTTATTTAAGTCTTCTTTGGTTTCTTTTAGCAATGTTTTGTAGTTTTCTGAATACAGGTCCTTTATGTCCTTGGTTAAGTTTGCTCCTAAATATTTGATTTTTTTTGGCTTCTATTATAAACGGATTATTTTCCTGATTCCCTCCTCAGATTGTACATCAGTAGTGTATAGAAACGCTATTGATTTTTGCTTGTTAATCTTGTATCTCACTACTTTGCTGAAATCGCCTATTAGTTCTAATAGCTTTGTTGTGGATCTTTCAGAAGATTTTAGACATAGAGTCATATCAAATAATAGTGAAAGTTTTACTTCTTCCTTTCCTATTTGGGTGCCTTTTATTTCTTTATCTAGCCTAATTGCTCTAGCTAGAACCTCTAAGATAATTTTGAATAGCAATGGTGACAGTGGGCATCCTTGTCTTGTTCCTGATCTCAATGGGAACACTTTCAGTCTTTCACCATTTAGTATGATGCTAGCTGTAGCATTATATTTGAATGATATTTGTCATTCTGAATAGTAGGTGTCTTGGGGTAGGTCTACTTGGATTTATTCTGTTTGGGGTACATTGTCCTTCTTGAATGTAGATAATTATGTTTTTCATAAGGGTTGGGAAACTTTCAGTCATTATTTCTTCAAATATTCTTTCTGCCCTTTTTCCATTCTCTTCTCCATCTGGGATACCAATAATGCAAATATTTGTGTGTTTTGTGTTGTCATTCAATTCCCTGAGAACCTGTTCCATTTTTTTCTTTCTCTTCTCTTTCTGTTCTCCTGTCTTTTCCAGTTCAGAAGTTCTTTCTTTGAAATCACTAATTCTGTCTTTGAGCAATTCAAATCTGCTGTTATGTGCCTCTATTGTATTTTCAATCTCACCCATTGTGACTTTCATTCCCATAAGGTCTAAATTTTTCTTTATGCTCACCCAGTGTATTCTTAATATCCTTAATATCCTTTATGTCTGTAGTCATATTTTCTTTAAATTCTTTGAATTTATTTAGGAGAGTTGTGTGTTTATTAGTGATTAATTTTCTTAAATCCTGTATCTCTTCAAGATGTTTGGTTTGTTTCTTTGCCTGGACCATCTCTTCCTGTTTCCTAGTATGGATTGTAATTTTTTGCTGATATCTAGGCATTTGAATATGTTGGTGAATTTACTCTGATTACCAATTTATCTCTCTTCCTTTTGTTTTTTTTTCATAGCTCTTCTTTGTTATTTGTTTCAACTTACTCTAAGTCTTTAAAATTGCCCAGCTTAAGTTATCAAAATTGGGCCAGGGACTCTCTAATGTGTCATAGATTTTCACCCAGGGGTTAGGATACAGAGACAACCAAAGTTTTTGTCCATGCAGTTTCCAGTCTGGCTAGCAGATGGCGCTTATTGGCACATCTTTCTGTGGAGGTGTTCCAGTCTCAGCTTTCCTATGTTTCTGTCCATTCTGGAGATTCAAAGTAGGCTCTGCTGGCCAAATTCACTGAAGAAAAGCCCCTCTACTCCCCTTCCCCTTTCCCTTCAAATTACTGATAGGTAGGATGATGTCTGTTCCCCTCTCAGCTAGCTGCAGTGAGCCAGGGATTTTACCCCAGCTTAATATCTTGGAGCCCTTCCTGGTTACCATAGTGGCTTGGTAAGTCACATTTGTTGTTTTGGGTTCTTCATCTCTCTGTCCCTTACCCTCGTGAGAGTTGTGTAGCACTGTCCTGGTCTGCTGACCACCAAAGCAGGTCCTCAGACAGCTTTTTGCTCTTTCGCCACGGTTTTTGTGAGA
The DNA here is from genome assembly GCA_004027955.1 of Chaetophractus vellerosus. Classification (NCBI taxonomy): domain Eukaryota; kingdom Metazoa; phylum Chordata; class Mammalia; order Cingulata; family Chlamyphoridae; genus Chaetophractus; species Chaetophractus vellerosus. The sequence continues at coordinate 28,606 of PVKH010001024.1, read as the reverse complement.
GCATTGAGCCCTGCTGATGCTATCTTCCCACAATCCTCTCCTTCATAAATATTTTAATTGTTACTGATGATAATATTTTGGCCTGTAGTTTTCAACCAAATAAGTATAGTTAACACTACAATTATATGAATCTGATGTGAACCCAAAAGTATAAAATAAGCCCCCAAGTTTGAGAAATGGGAAAAATGTCCTAGAACCTGAGTGTGTGAACCTGGTGGGGTTTTTGAAGGTAAAATCAGTGAAAGTATTGGGGCCACCTGTGACTGTGGTCCCCAGGAATTTCTCACTGTCATGCTAGTTTGTACTGAACTTCCAGCAAATGGTAAAGATACCATTTAAGTATTCATACCAGTTTATGGCTCCAGTGGCTTCTGCTCTAGGTAAACAGATCTTGGCTCTGATTCTCTGTGCTCTGGGTTGAATTGTATGTCCCCCAAAATATGTTATAATTTTAATCTCAAATAAGTCAATGTGACCTTATTTAGAAATAAATTAGACAAGCTAAATAAGGAATTTTGACAAATTAAAATGGAATTAGGCAAGTTAAAATTAGGTCATACTGGAGTAGGGTAGACCCTTAATCCATTATGATTGGTATACTTTTAAGAAAGAGAGCAGAGACACAAGAAAACACACCCAGAGAAGATGATAATGTGAAGATGGAGGAAGTAGAGATTGAGTTATGTCCCAAACCAAGGAATGCCAAGGATTACTAGCTACAGCCAGAAGTCAGGAAAGAAGCATGGAACATATTCTTCCCTACAGACTTAAAAGGGAGTATGGCCCATGTGACACCATCATTTTGAACTTCTAGCCTTGAGAACTTTGAGAAAATAAATATCCCTCATTGTTTTAAGCCATCCAGTTTTAATACTTTCTTATGGAAGCCCTAGGAAACCAAGACACCATGTATCCACCTTTCTCCCATATTTCAGTGTGGCAGTTTGCCCTGCAACCTCAATTCTTTCATGGGTCCAAGAAATGTCATTGATTTTCAATTCAGCTTTTTTTCTTATTGTAAGGATGGGAGTGAAAAATTCCAAGTTCTTTAAAGATGTCAGAACTGAAACCAGACATCCAGAATGGTCTTTTCAACAAATGGTGCTGGAACAACTGGGCAAATAAAGAAGGAATCTCAATCCATGCCTTGCAGCAATTTCAAAAACTATCTCAAAATGGATTATAGATCTCATTGTAAAATCTAAAGTTATAATAAAAATTCTAGAAGAAAACATAGGGGAAAATCTTTGTGACCTTGGATAAAGCAAAGCTTTCTTTGATATGGCACCAAAAGCATGATCCATAAAATAAAAACTTGATAAATTTGACTTCATCAAAATTTAAAACTCCTTCTCTTTGTACGGCATGGTTCAGAAAATGAAAAGACGAGCCACAGAATGAGAGAAAATATTTGTAGTTAACATATCTCATAAAGGACTTACATCTAGAATATATAAATAACTCTCAGAGCATAAGAAATGAGTAATCCAATTTAAAAATTAGCAAACAATTTGAATAAACACTTCACCAAGAAGTGTATGGATGATGAATAAGTATGTGCAATAATTCTAAATATCATTAGTCATCAAGAAATGCAAATTAAATTCACAATGAAATACCACTACACACCTATTAAAATGACTAAAGTACAAAACCAAAACTGAGTACCAAGTAGTAGTGAGGATGAGAAGCAACTGTATTTCTCATACATTGCTGGTGGGAATGCAGAATATTACAGTTACAGTAGAAAACATTTTGGTAGTTTCTTGTGAAGTTAAAGATAGGTTTACCATAAGACCCATCATTCCCACTCTCAGGTAATTTATTCAAGACAAGTCAAAATTTAAACTTACACAAAAATACATACACTAATGTTCATAGCAGCTTTATTTGTAAGAGTCCCAAACTGGAAACAACCCAAGAGTCCTGCAGCTGGTGAATGGATAAGCTGTGGTACATCTGTAAAATGGAATACTACTCTGTGACAAAATACAGTGAACTCTTGATACATGCAATGACATGGATGAATGGATGGATCTTAAAGGTATTAATTATGTTGAGTTTAAGAAACCTGTCTCAAAAGGCTATATACTGAATGATTTCACTGATGTGACATTTGTAAGAGGCAAAATCATGGGACAGAATCCCCATTGTGGTTTTCAGGCAATGGAGGTAAAGAGAGAGTTTGACTACAAACAGACACAAGGAAACTATTTTGGGTGACGGTCCTATTTTATTTGTTGATTTTGGTGAGAGTTACACAACTCTATGCTTTTGTCAGAATTTATAGAATAGCTTTTAGAACTGCACTAAAAATGGTGAATTTTATTATATATGTAAATTATACATTAATAACAGTGACTTAAAAAAGAAGTCAATAGGCAATGTATAAAACTAAAAAATCAAGAATTAGCAAAATATGTTAGCATAAAATCCATATCATATCTTACTTCTAATCTTAATTTTCTAAGTATTATCCTTAGGGGAAAATATTTGATAAATGTAAATCATGGGGGGTTTTTCTGTACTGCCAGAAATCTTCATATTTGAAGAGAGAATATTTGCTAAATAACTTAATATAGCAGCATGCGAGGCTCTTTTTGCATTTATTAATGAGATTTTCAGTAAACAGCTTTTAGCGAATAGCTTCTGCTGAATTGTACTGTGTCTGAGTAAGGTTGGCCCCACATGGTCCTCAAAGTTTATAATTTCAAATTAACCATGAAACCAGAAAGCTGCATGCTCAATCTCTACCATTTTGAGAATGTACATGCATCTCTTTTGCTTTTACTATCTTACCCGCAAATATAACCTTAGTGGTTCACTTGTAGAATCTTTTCAATCACAGATATTAATTGATTAATCAATTCACAGACAAAGGTATCTGGGGATTAGATGCTCTTTTTTGTTGTTGTTGTTGTTGTTGTTTTATTACATATCCCCCCCCCCGCTTGCTCTTGCTGTGTGTCCATTCTTGTGTTCCTCTCTGTCTGCTTTGTCTCTCCCCCGCTGCGGCGACGCGCCGAGACCGGTCACCATGCAGGCGGCTTTGTCCCGCTTATGGGCGGCTTCTGCTTCCATTCACGGCCGGCTCCACTTCAGTTCGCGGGTGGCTGGCTGCGCTCTGTTCGTGGGCGACCTTCCCTGCCCGTGGAGGCTTTGCCCTGTCCATGGCAGCTTTTTGCCCTGCCCACAGCGGCTCTGCCCGCCCATGGCGGCTTGCCCTTCTCAAGACGGTCTGCCCGCTAGGAGAGGTCCCCGGGAACCAGACCTGGGGCCTCCCATGTGGTATACCAGCACCCTTATCCACTGGGCTATGCGGCCCACCCTAAATGCTCTTTGGAAAGGCCCTGTAGAAAGTGGTTGGGCTTTTTCATTTGGTTCTTCAACTTTAAATGTTGGTGTATCCTGCTCTAGGGAAAAATACACGTGTTTGTGTAGTAGTTAAGGATTAAAGCAAGTTGGATGCTCCATTTCCTATGATTTGGTGACATTTCATGACTTGCACAAAACTCTTTCTCCCTCTAATATTCTAATCTAATAATTCAGTTTGGTCTTCAGTGGTTTGGTCATTGAACAATTCTTCACGTGTGGGTTTAGATATGGATAAAAGACTAATTATTTATGTAATATTCTTGACCACTATGACTTTCCTACCACGGGAGAGATACTGGCAGTAAACAAGCTGTAGCACTTTATTGGTATTTTTGAGTACTTACATGTGAAGAGATGTCATATTCCAGAGGCTGAGGCTTCAGCCAAGGCCAGCCAACTCTTCCGACATAAGATCTCCAGAGCTCAGCTGCAGAAGACTGTGAAAACTAAGGAAGACATTGGAAGCAGAAATCACCTTTGATTTTAGTGTTTATAAGAGGCCTTCAAGCTTGTTTGGTAATCATATCTGCCTAACAAATATGACACTTTGATTTATGTTACCAGTGATAGTGTATTCCTGCTTTTGTTTCTCTTTGTGTTAAGCTGTTCTTTAATCAATTACAGAGTTTCTTTATCATGAAATACCAACAATTATCTTAGTTTTCCAGGGCTTCCAATGAAAATACAACAAATTGTTTGGCTTAAAAACAGGGCTTTATTGACTCACAATTTGGGAGGCTAGAAGTCTAAAATCAAGGTGTTGGCAAGGCCTTGCTTTCTCCAAAGTCTGCAGTATTCTGCTGGTGTCTTCTCTGCAATCCTCCATCACCTGGTGAGCTGTCTCCTGTTTCCTCCTGTGGCTTCTACTACCCTGCATTGGAATTTCCTCTGCTTATAAAGACTCCAGTCATATTGGATTGAGGCACATCGTGATTCAATTTGGCCTCATTTTAATAAGGTCTTTAAAGATTCTGCTTATAAATGGATTCACATCCACAAGACCGTGGATTAGGAATTGAACATGTCTTATGGGATACACGATTTAATCCTCAACAGTAACTAATACTTATTTTTCAACTTTTCTTTCATTTCAATACAATAAAATGATGAAAAGGATGAACTTAAACCTTCACAAGGTTATTCTGTGGAATAGTTTGCATTGTTCAAACCCCTTCTCCTTCTATGCAATTATTATTAGATTCTGATCATTATATCTCTTCTCCTATCTTGTTTTCCAGCATATTTCATCCTTGGTCCTTGACTATAAGGGTTTGATGAAAACATATAGGAAAAAGAATCTAGGAAATCTCACATGCTAGATGTGATTATGTCAACTAAACTTCTGCTGCTCCTGCTTTAGTTGTCATTTTCCAAGCAGTGTGATGAGTATTATTTTGCTGTTTAATTTTCCTTTGTTTTATTTATTCTCATATGTAGTACACGTTATTTTCTCTATCTATTCTCTTTGCATATAGTATTTAGAAATCACACAGTTACTCTATTCATTTTTCTCTACCCAGAACAATTAGTTGTTTAAAAAATATTTCCTCTATTTTCTCATTACTATGTTGTTATTATCTCTACATGTTTCTTTCTTTCTCCTTCTCCTTCTCCTTCTCCTTCTCCTTCTCCTTCTCCTTCTCCTTCTCCTTCTCCTTCTCCTTCTCCTTCTCCTTCTCCTTCTCCTTCTCCTTCTCCTTCTCCTTCTCCTTCTCCTTCTCCTTCTCCTTCTCCTCCTTCTTCTTCCTTCCATACTGTTTGAACTCTGCAGGAGAAACTGAACCCTCCATGTGGTGACACTGTAACTTCATAGGCAGGAATTATTACTATATTTTAGGTCAAAACTGAGAGTTCAGGCTAGCTATTCTCAGAAACTAGGCACAAACAGGATCTTCTCTGTTTCAGGTCTGGCCTTCAGGCAGCCAGGAAGTCACTGAAGGTCATTCAACTGAAATAGAATCCTTTCTGGGGAGTCACTGCTCCTGACTTTCAGTTAGGTCATCCTGGGTGTTTACCCTGCAAAGGGGATCTTTGTATTTCTTCTGTGTAAAACAGAAAAAGTAAATGAAAGCTGGTCTACTTGAGAATTCTGATGTTTTTAAACAAAAATTGAAATGGATCTTTAGTCTACTAGGGAGTAAGAACCACGCAATTTTTTAATTTTTTAAAGATTTATTTTTTAAATTTATTTCTCCCCCTCTCCCTCATTGTTTCATGTTTGCTGTCTGCTCTCTGTGTCTGTTTGTTGTGTGCTTGTCTTCTTTTTTCTTTAAGGAGGCACTGGGAAATGAACCTGGGACCTCACATGTGGTGGTTGGACACCCAACTGCTTGAGCCACATCTGCTTCCCCAATTTTTAATTTGGTATGGCACCTAGTCCACTGTATAATGAGCATTCTCTAAGGACCAGATGAAATACTTAATGCTGCCTGAATTCACATCTATTTCTTCCTTTTGGATTATTGGACTCCTCATTCACATTGACTTCACAGAAATCTACCATAGTTCTCTATTTAGGATTCTCCCCAGCTTATATAGAATACTCTTTTACCAAGAAAGTCTTAATGAAAACTTCCTCTGTTCATGAAGAAGAAGCAGCACCCACCTCAATCGAGGATATTTCTAAAGTGATCAAAGAGGCACATGGATTAGTGGAACAGGTTTTCTAGTCATGCTCTTGGGACCACAATGGCTCCACGGAGATACTTCAAGATGGTAAAATACAAAATATTTTTCACTGTTAAGATTTATTTATTTATTTTTAGGAGGTACCAAGGATTGAACCCAGGACCTCATACATGGGAAGTAGTCACTCAACCACTGAGCTACATCTGCTCCCTAGTGAGAGTTGTTTTTTTTTTTTTTGTTTGCTTGTTTGTTTTGAGGAGGTACCAGGGAGTGAACCTGGGATTTTGTACATGGGAAGTAGTCACTCAACCACTGAGCTACATCCACTTTCCTGCCTGTTAAGATTTTAATTGTCCAAGGAACTCATTCATCATGTTATCATTTTATATAATGATATGTAATATATAAATATATTATATAAATACCTTATTTTATACAGGATATCATTTATCATTTTATATAATGGGAATTGAAAAAAGTAATTTACTGCTATGAATATTTCAAACCACTAGGGTATGAGAGAGGGTAGGATGTCATCAGAGTACTGGTGTCAGCCATTCCATCATCAGCTAAACGGACTCAGACAAGTTTCTTCAGCTCTTATTACCAAAAGGTTTAGGTTCAGCAATGGTTTTGAGTTACTGAGTGGAACAATGGTATAGAAGAAAGAAGTAGATATGAAAGTAATAATATGAATGTTTACATCATAAATGTGCCTTAATATTTTGGTTTTTATAACAAAAATTAAGTAGAGGTAGAAAACAGTCTTCTTCAAGGAAGGGATTGAACTATATGGCTTCCCAACTAGATTGTCAGGTCCCTGAAATGTTTCCTTATTATTTTAATTATTTTATATCTTTATTATTTGCTGATTCTCCATGACTGGCATATTTTAGGTAATCCACCAATTCATATTTAATGAATTATCAAATGAATTGGTGAATAAGTCAATTAACAAACAGTTAATCTGAATTAACATTCTTATCTCTAAGACCCTCTAATACTCTATGTTTTCTTATGCCAAATCAGCCACCAACAACTTGACTTTAGGACAACATGGCTAACATGAAAATGAAAGAGCTACACTATAGTGAGGTGAATGCAGCATTTTCTTTTCTTATTAGGAAGTGGAAGTTTGATTCTTGCTCTGCCTGGATTCTGAGCAGCAATGACCTAGTATTGATCAGGTACGAAGTTGGCCAGCAGATACTACACTTTCATCTTGAGTCATAAATGTTACCATTTTGAATTTTTGACATTCAGCTTAGTCACTCCTCCCCTTGGCATTCTATATGACATGTGGAACATAATTCAGCAAACAAAATCCCACATGTGCCTGATTCTTTGCCATGTGTGATGTGGAAAAATAAAGGGCATTAAAAACTCCATGCTTTCAGTATACATATATGCCAAATTACAAATTAAGTCATTTAAGAAGACACAAGTATACAACTTCCAGAGAGGTATATGTTAAATTAAGGTCCAGGGACAAACATATAAGGAGACATCTTTAAATTATGTATATTATCATATTTGTCATCATTTTGGGGTCAGTTGCTCCAAGGCTCATATATATAGCCTATAGCAATATCACAGGAAATTTAACTTTCATTTCAATTCAGCAATTATTTAACAGAACACTATGTATAAGGATGGTATATAAAAATGGAGAAAGATGTGTCCTCAAGAAGTTTACAAATCAATGGTGAGCTAGGACAAGTACACAAATAATAGTAATTGAAGATAAAATAAGAAAGTAGAAATAATGGTACATGGAGTTTGAAGAGGAGAAACTAATTTATGTAATTGAGATTCATAAAAAGGATGGCATTAGTGGACATGAGGGATGGTTTTTTGTTTTGTTTTGTTTTGTTTTTTTTTTGAGGTACCAGGGCCAGGGATTGAATCCAGGACCTTGTATGTGGGAAGCTGGTGCTCAACTACTGAGCCATATCAGCCCCCCTGGGATAGGATTTTGATTGATGAAATTAAAGGCAGAGAAAGAAGAACATGGACAAAGCTGTGACTCTGGGAAACTGTTCTGTATTTTGGAAGAATAGTGATTATTGGAATGCAACTGGAGACTAAGGTACACTTGGAGAAGTGGTGGGGGATGAAGTTGGAAAGACAGGGAGGTCTTACTGTAGAAAGGCCTAAACATTAATTGAAATACTCATAACTTAATTGGAAATGGGAAGACTGGAAGAGTTTGAGCAAAAGAGTTGTAGGTTTGGTGCTATGGTCCAAGAACGGTGATCTGGTAGCTATTGGGATAGAGTGAGATGAGAGGGGAGAAGGTAAGTTTTTAAATTACAAAATTCTGTCTGGATTATTGTGATGATAGTGGGATTGGAGAGTGAAGATGTAAGAAGCTGTTTTAGTTTGCTAGGTGTTGGGAGCAATATACCAGAAATGGGATGGCTCTTACAATGGGGATTTATTAGGTTAAAAGCTTACGGTTCTGAGGCTGTAAAAGTATCCAAATCAAGGCATCATCAGGAGATCCTTTCACCCCGGGTTTCCCTGTGGGCAATCAGGCACATGGACGCATCTACGTATCTCTCCCCTCTCCTCTGGGCTTCATTGCTTTCAGCTTTGGGCTGCTCCCTCTATGACTTTTCTCTTTCCCAGGTTCATTGATTTCAACTTCTGGAGGCTTCTGTGTTCCTCTCTGTCTCTGCAGTTTTTTTTTCCCTCTAGTTCTGTGGCTTTTTATTCCTCTGTTTATAAACGACTCCAGTAAGTGGATTAAGACCCACTCTGGGTCTTGCAATATACTCAAAGGTCCTTAACTGAAGTAATTTAGTCAAAAGTTCCCACCTGCAATAGGTTTACATGCACAGCAATGGATTACCTTTAAGAACAGGATTTTCTGGGGTCCACAAAAGCTACAAACTGCCAAAGAAGTGTTATATAGGACCCAGGGAGAAAACAAATGGCACACTCAATTTGGATAATTTGAGGAAAATTTAATAAAAGGACTATTTTCCAAGGTGTGTAGGAAAATCACAAGAGATGGAGTTCCTTGGGAAAAGTTATAGCAGGGGCCATCACCATCTCTAGACCTAAAGTGGTTTGGGGCAGAAGTATTGTCAGAACCCAGTAGAGAGCTGAGTGGAACAGAAAGCCTTAATTGGAGGTAGCCAGCCCATATCAACTTCAGGGAAAATATCCTAACCTTACTCCCTTCTCTTCCCCTCATTTCTTACTGAGGTTTCTCATTGGCCAAGAACAACATGTAGCCAGGTACAAGTAAGGTGTTAATATTATCCATTTATGTCAGCCTGCCAGGACACAGAGCAGGGTGGAGAAGGTGGAGAGGAACTGGAGGACAAATGGAAGTTTTCCAGTGCAGTTTTGGACCAGCACAGGAGTGAGATGCCAAGCAGAGAGTGGGAAATGCAGATTTGGAGCATGGGGGAATATTGGACTAGGGATGAGGAGGTTTGAATTGCTGAAGCTATGAAAACAGATGAAATTATGGGGAAAGAGGGTATAAGAAAGAAGTCCTGAGATAGGAGGAAACATCAAGAAAGATAAGAAGGAAAGAAAGGAAATGAAACCAGGAGAAAGTAATGTAATGGGAATCAAGGGATGAGCTGGCATCAGGAAGGAAAAGGCAAACATAGAAGCCCAAAGAGGAAAAATATATTTTTTCTTTGTTTATTTTAAATAAAATTTTATTGGAGTGTATCATTCATATATGAACATTCATAAACAGTAAGTGTATAGTAAAATTTGTGTATTTACAAAACAAACATGCATATCATCATACAAGGCTCCCACACATCTTCCCACAATCAACACCTTGAATTGTCGTGAAACATTTGCTACAACTATGAAAGAACATCATTAAAACACCACTACTAACCATGGCGCATATCTTATATTTGGTGCACTTTCCCCCCAAACCCCCAATCATTAATATCCTATATCAGTATTATATATTTGTTATTGTTCATGAGAGAACATTCTCACATCCATCATCCTCCACTGGCTTCCCTGTTGGAAACTACATTTTTAAGAAGTGTAGGGTAAAAATAGTCACCTGCTCTTTGTCAGTTGAGGGTAAGGAGTTGTTTTTATCAATGCCAACTTGAACTTGGATTTCTGTTATGGCTGTGCTTTGGATTTGAGAAGAAAGGAAGAAGAATGACAATGAAGCAGTTATAGTGAAGGTGAGGCCAGGGGCAAAAAATCATAACCTCACTTTTCCATTTAGTGTTATTTTCTTCATATCTTACTGCTTCTTTTCCTCTTTCTCCTTTTCTTCTTTCTTAGCATTTATGGAGCATAGACACTTTACCTACTCATTTATTCCTCAAAATAACCCAGTGAGGTAGATATTATCCTCATCTTATACTGAAAGAAAGTTTCAGGTGGGTCATGGATCTTACCCATGGTCATACATTTAGCAAGTGTTAGGCTCATATTCAAAATCAGATTCCTCAAACTCCAAAGCTCTGCACTATTTTCATATATAAAGTCCTTCTAGATGTATTATGACATGCCATATTCATTGTTGTTTCCAGTGTATAAATCATGATATTGCCAATTACTAACAATGTGATCATAGTAAGTTCCTTTGATATCAGTGACATCTAAGAGTTAGGCGAGAAGATAAATCAGAAGCCTGTCCAAATAAGAAATGATGGGAGCCCTCCGACAAGTGAGCCCTCCTAAAGGAATAATGAATCCACCTACTGGTCATTGTCTTTGAAGTTGAAAGTTTAGAACTGAGCAACCTGGTCTGCTCTTGAAATTTTTGCCTCGAGTAGGAAGTGTCCATATTTTTTAAGCATCCCCACCAACACAAATAACAGTCTTCCATTCATGAACTTTTGCTATATTGTTAAGAGAACATCTGTCTACCATGTAATGTTTAATAATGATTTTATGTGATTTTTTTGCATGTCAAGAATGCATTTGAATTACAGAAATTATTGGGTAAATCTCTTAGCCATCATTTAAAACTTGCAAGTCAGCCAATATACACATTTTTTCTTTGTTTTCCCTTACTCTATGTTTCTCTTTTAAAAATTCCTTCTGTTCTACATGGTGTCACCCCTAGATCATTAACATCCACTCACACCTGTAGAGTAGGAAAGTCACCTATATTATTATCCTCACAGCACAATCAGAAAAAGGCTATGCAAAATGTCAATTTCTTTAACATTGATTTGTTTAAATTGAGATACACGTGGGATAGTAGAGCTATAGAGAGATCTAAATAACAAGTCCAATTCTCTAAGATATATCAGTTATTTGAACTATTTCAGAACACCATAGACTCTCATTAGGGAAATAAAAGTCTCCACACCCACATTTGGATATACCAATAAATGTGATATGGATGTGGTTTGAAAAGTCTGAGGTCCAAGGTCTCTACTCTTATTTTCGTGCTCATTTACAGATACTCCTTTTCTTTTTAATGGAAAAATGACTTAAAAATTCTGAAAAAAGTAATTCTAATGAATTTTTGCCCAGCCAAACTATGGGTATGACACTGTCCAATAAGCAAGTTCTCAAAAGTCTTAACTCCTATGTACTTTTTAGTAAAAAAAAAGAAAAAGCTACTTGGAGATGTGATCCACCAAAATGAGACAAGAAACCAAACAAGAGGAAGACTAGAAGCACAGCAAATGGGGATTGGGAGAGTGGGAGGAGTTGCATTACCAGATTCAGATGAAAGGGGATCCACACCACAGAAAAAGGAGATCCAAGGAAAACAAGTGCAGACTAGATATAGGAGCAAGTGAAGATTGGAGCAGTGTGAACTTAGATTTTAATTCCCTTCTCTTTCTCCTATTGAAGATATCTTACCAGCTTCAAAGAAGTTTCTTCAGGGGAAGAATTAAGTGATTTTTATATATTGCTAAAAAGGAAAAATTCAACATTATGTTTACTTTTGTCTATGATGGATTTTGAAGGAAACATTAGGAGTTAAGTGAAAGTGAATGTTTCAGGAAGATAATGGTTGCATGAAAGATGAAAATTTTAAAAAAGTCTGGATGATTATGACAAATTTCATACAGTATTAAAATATAAAGGAAAGAGGAAAATTCTGCCTCTTAAAGTAGTAGACCCCAAATGTATTCATGACAAAGGAAAGCATTGATTTGATCAAAGATGTTAATAAAAACGGTTTTAAAATACATTAAGTGATGTTTGTTTTTCTCCTGACTTCATAGTTTTCTAAATTATCCACATGGATAATTTCTGTAACCAACCAAATTATTTGTTCAGCAAAAATAAGTTTATAAATGATTTGTGTTGGGATATTCTATATTCAAATAAGAATCTACAATCAATTAATGTAGTGTCCAACATAGGCATGGTCAACTGGATGGTTACTTGGTGTTTAGAAAAAAGGAGAATGAATTCTAAAAAGTGTAAAAATAAGTTGTAAGATCAGCATACCACTGCTATTTCTGGATGAGCCAATATTATTATTTTCTTGCTATATTGAGCTCATTATAAATATACAAGTAAATAGAATTAAAGAAAAGTGTATAATTTTTCTCAGCAGTTATGTATTATTTGGAAATAATGACAATCACTTGCCTCCTTGAAGTTGTTATTTGATATATTTTTTAAAAAATAATTAAATGCCTTCTATATCAAGACATTGACTTAAGCACTGGGTTTCAATTCATGGCACTAGTCCTTACGAGCTAACAATCGATGAAGATTTTGTTGAAAATATGCAGGTTTTGAGAGAAAACAAAAGTGGAATTGTAAAAGAAAGGGGGAATAAATACTTGGAGGTAGTTGCAATTTTATCTAAGTTCTTAATAGCTTCCGGACACTACCCACATAATTGCTGATTACTCATAGAATGTAATTAACTCATGCCCAAATTTCTCTGGACTTCAATTTTCTAGATCTGTAAAATGAAATGTGGAGTCAGAAGATTTATAAAATCTTAACTTTAAAATATCATATTTTATATCATATTTTTATATTTTCATTTGGAGTAAGCAATGTTGGATATTTTGAGAATACAAAAAACATCATTGTCTCTGATAATGGATTGGCAACAGTCTGGGGGCCTTGATTAGATTCAGGAGTCACGTGGCCTGGGGAGAGAAGAATCTTATTTAAACATGTGAAGAAGGTTAATAAAAGTTGTTCACCAATACTTTTCAGGCACTTAAGTACATGACTGTTCCTGAGACAAATGAAAAGTACTCTTCCACATAAGATTTCTGGGACAGCATAAATTAAAGTTACTTTCTCAAAATAAGTCTTCGACAGATACAAAATTTCTCTGTTCTTTGTTCATGCTGAACCATTTTCTGACAACATTACCTGTCTGCATGTTTTATATCCCTTATCAGATGTACAAAGTCCTAAAAAGCCAAGAAAGAATCAAACAACTTTGTATTCTCTTTGGAACCTTCCACCGCCATAAATGCATGAGTTTGAATGAATAATGTTCTTCTATAAGCAAAAAGGTGTTGGGTTGCAGTATGATGGAAGAACAGTGGGGTAATATTACCACAATGCTCAACCATAAACTAAAATTCATTGGCTCAGTCTGTCTACTACTAAGATCAGCAGTTTAAATCAGGTGGTGGAACCTTGGGAACAGTGTAGAGAAAAAGGGGAATGATTTCAGCTTTGAGGGACTAGGCCCTGCGAGAAAAGGCTCAAGGTAGTAGCCTTTACTCATCTAAAAAAGAGCAGGTTGCCTGGAGAAGTATGGGCAAGCTACACTCAATTTTGTATGGTGGCACACAGTCTCATTCCCTTCTTTTATGAGGTAGACAAAGTTAAAGGTTGGTTTTTGTTAAGTAGTTTTGGAAATATTTTAGTTTTATGTTATACATTAACTAGGTTAATTAACTAGGTTACAATGAAAACCACATAAAATCATGTGCTTTCAGTTTGCATGCTTTTATGTACATTATTTTATTTGTTCTCATTTGATTCTCATGAATATCCAGAGAGGCAGGTAAAATAGATATTTTCATTTCAAGGAAATAAACTGCAGCTCAGAGAAGTTCAGCAGCTTTCCCAGGGATTCATGAAAATATGTGGCAGTTGGAACCAGAACACAGGTTTCCTGCCTTCCACTGTGGTGTGCTTTTACGTGAGGCCATCCTGCCTAATGTGGGAATGGAATCACTTTCTGACTAAAAATTCTAGAATCTCAAATAATATGTAAGATTTGGAGCTCAGAGGAGAGGGCTGAGCTGGAATTAAAACTTAGGTTATTTGTATATTGTGGTATGAGACTGTGGGCATGGATGAGATCAAGCAGAGAGAGAGTATAGCCTGAGAGAAGACAATGACCTAGGTCTAACTCTGACATCTACTGTCTGAGTAGAGAAGAAAGAACCTACAAAGGAAAGAGAAGAAAAGTGGCTTGAGAGAAAAAAGGAAAACTAGGGGAGTGATTGTTCACAGAAGGGGATGGGGCCATGATGGTGTAAATACCTGGGAGGGTCAAATGCAGCTGAGAAGTAGAGTAAGTTCCAACACTTCTGAAAATAAAGAAAGTGAAAATGAATCTGTAAAAACGAGTACAAAAATGCCAGGGAAAAACCCCAAGCCTATTATTGATGAATCTGAAAGCACTGAAGAAAGTGCTGTAAGAAGAAAAGTTAAACCAGCAGAAAAAATAAGTACACAGCAATATGAATCTATTTCAGCTACAGCATCTTCAGAGCTTTTAGAAAAACCTGCTCAATCAGTCACTCATAAAAAAATAGGATCCTCCAATGCCAAATTGTCTGTTGAAAAAGAGACCCTAGCAAAAAAAAGTCAACAGAAAGCTCAAAAAAAGGAGGAGATGTCTCATGGCAAAAGAAAGAAGTCAAGAAGTGAATCCATAGATTCAAGTACAGAATGGTGTTTTGTCCTTCGTCACTGATTCAAGAATCTCATTAAAATAAATAAAAACAACAAATATGTAAATGATTCTTTATGCACAATTAAGTACTGTATAAGTATTGGCCTTTTGGATCATATTCAGCTAGAATTAAGAATACCTTATATTTGTCTAACCACACTAAATGTACCTAACAAGCTTAAAGTCACAGTTATGAGGGCTCTCAATCTGAATCCATTTCCTAGTATTCATTTGATTCTGAAATTTTAAGGATCAAATTGTGACAACAGTCCACATTGCTGATGGACTAATTCCCTCTTTCTACACTTAAATACTTGAAATTTGTCAACGAAAGGCACTTTCTCTCCATGGTGTGCCTCCTTACTTCAAAAGAGGAGGCAGAGGCCCACTGAGAGAGGTGGCCTGTCTGCACAGCATGAGCTGTCCGGAGTAGCTGGAAGCAATAGCTCAGGCAAAAAGAAAACTGAGAATTTCAGTTGCCTACATGAACCACAAAACAGAATTAACAAGAAACAGATAAAACTATAGACTGTAATTATATTCTGCCAAATGGATTCTGGCAGAAGTTTCCTAAAGTTACCATCAAATAGAAGGAAATGGCTAAAAGTATAATTTTCTCCTGTATCTTTTTTTTTTTTTTGCCAAAAATTATCTACTGGGTAATGAAAACCACCTTCAATACTCAATGGAGAGGTGATGTACACAGATTTCCCCTTTTCTAATTATGAAATAATCCTTAGGAAGCATCTTACTAATATACTTCAAACAGTCAAATGAATATTTATTTGTGCAGCATTTCCAAAGTACAAGGCATTGATTGGGTGTTCCAAGCCTGTCTCTTAAGAGTTTGCAGTCTACTGGATCATGTACATAGTTAGCTATAATGAATGCTATAAAGTGATAACCTTCATTACGGAGGTACAAGAAAGAAGGCATGAGACTTCAGAAGCAAGTGAGACTGTTCTAGTTGGAAGAAATTAAAGAAACTTCTTGGAGGAATTATATTTTGGCTAGGTTTGAAAGATGATCAAGATTTGAAAATATGGAGATGGTGGAGGCATTATTAAAATATTCTAGGTGGAGGAAACAGCATGAAAAACAAAAGGATCCAGTGGGTGTTATAGATTTCACATAGTTCTGTTTAATCAGAGCATAGGGTGTGTGAAGATTAGTGAGAAAATAACATTGGAAAGTTTGGCTAGAGGCTAAAAGGAATTCGGATTTTATTCTGTAGTCAATAGGAAACCATTTGAAGTTCTTGAGCTGGTAATGAAATGATCAGAACTGTGCTTCTGGAAGATTAATCTGTCACTGAAACATAAGGTGTGCTAAAGGGAGAAGAGAATGGCGATGGGAATTCCAGTTAAGAGGCTATTTCAGAAGCCCGGAAAAGTGGCAATGCAGGTCCAGCTTAAGAGAGGCCATGGCAATGGAGAGATGTGATTGAACAAAATAATTTGTTCATTTATTCAATTAATTTGTATTGGATGCTTTGGACTCTGCTAGGCTTTGAAATAATACTGGTGAGCAAAATAGAAATGGCATTTGCCCTCATAAGGCTTACATTATAGTAGTGGGGAAAGAAATTATTCAAATAATATAAATAATTGTGTAATTTCAAACAGAATGGGCTATGAAGGGAATATACTTGCTGTTACAAGAGCATATAGTACAAGATCTGACCCAGGCTGGACTGGTAGCAAAGGCTTCCCTAAGGAAGTAACATTTGATATGAAATCAGGATGGGTAAGAATTAAATGTAAAAGATGGGGAGAGAAATGCCAACCAGTATTCTAGGCAGATTGACAAGCAGATTCAAAAGACTCAAGGTGAAAGAGAAACTGGCGTTAATTCTAAGCAACTGGAAGGAGAACAGTGACGCTGAGAAAGGAAACCAGAGGGAGAACAACGTGAAATGAGAGTGAGGAGGTAAGGACAGACAAGATTTTTCCAGGTTTCAAAGGTCAAATTAAGCCCAATGGATTTAAAATAGAGGAGAGATAGTTGATTATAATTTAAACAGATTGCCCTGACATAAGTATGGAGAATGACCTTGAAGAGTGACAAAAGTGGATCTAAGGAGACCAATTAAGAGGCTCTTATGTAGTTCAGGTGTGAGATGATAGATAATAGTGGTTTGAACTAAATTGGTTGCAGGAAAAGAGAGATTAGTCAGACTTATATAAAATTCATAAACAGGATGTGGGGTTAGAAAGAGATTTCTTTGTGTTTTTGTTTATTTGTTTGGTTCATGAAGCCATTCAAAAAATTGGGGATGAAACTATGATTTTGGTTTTGGAAAACTGAACACAAATTGCTTTTGAGACAGCTAATCTGGTAGGTAGCTGGATATAAAGGTTTGGAGCTGGAGATAATTTGGGAATTATCAGATTGATGATAATATGGACAAGACAAAGTCACCAGGGATATCTATAAGTATGTAATATATACAGTGTGCAATTTATAGAAGAAAAGACAGACTAGGTCTGACATTTGAGGGAATCTATATTTGATGGTCAGCTAGAGGAGAATGAACCAATAAAGAAGATAAGAGAGGGAACTCTCAGAGCTTTTTGAAGGAAAACTAGGTGAGGAGCATCATGGAAACAAAGGAAAGAGAATGTTTAGAAAAGGAAGGAGTGATTCACAATGATAAGTACAATTGAGTGGTCAAGTAAGAGGAGCACTGAAAATATCCACTGGATTTAATTATATGGATGTCATTGGTGACCTTAGAGTGAGGCATTCTTGCGGCACAATTGGGCAACAAGGGAGCAAAAGCAGACCAGAGAGTTTTGAGGGGAAAGGAAAGCATGCAGTGAGCATAGGAAACCCTTCAGAGATGTTTGACTATGAAGGCAATGAGATAGGGTGATAGCTAGAAAGGGAAGTGGAATAGAGAGAGTTTTTGTTGTTTTGCTCTTTTTGCAATAATGCCTATACATAGAAATAGAAAAGTAAAATCATAAAAAAAGCAAAGTAAGCAAATAGTCTGACCTTGAGGGCTATTTAGTATCATTGAATTTTAAATTTTATTTGGTACTCCCTGGAAGCCAAGGCAAAAAGAGAAAGACTGTGGTTTGTATAAGCTTCCTTATACGATCACAATCATAAAAATAGCTAATATTAATACGTGATTTCTATTATATATGCAATAACTGATTTAGTCCTCATAAAACCTCATGAAGTAGTTACTACTATAACTTTCGTTTCCCAGGTGGGGACTCCTGGGATAAAGAAAGAAAACAGGTTGGCTAAGATTGCCAAAGCAATAAGCTGTAGAAGGATGCTTTGAACCAAGTTCTTTGACCCAGGCCAACTCTCTTTGACAAGTACGCTACATTGCCTTTGTTTATACTGCATCTTCAGGAAAGACAAAGTTCCATTGGTTCTAAATTCTAAAAGGCATTGGTCACATGGGATTTCTTCTAGGGGACATTGGGCAACATAGAAGAGAGTGTCTATAGATTGGCTTTTGAGCCTTTGCAGTAGACACTGATTGTTTTAACAACAGTGAACATCTAGGCAGCTAGTTCCAGTTCATGCCTGAGGCTACAGGCTCCATGTCCTAAGAGCCTCAGCTCTTCTTTGTCCTGCTAAGGGAAATTTTCCAGGTTCTGCTTCTAATCCTCAACTTTAAAACCCATATTCACTTGCTTTCTAGGATTGCCATCCTTGTCTTCCATGGCATGCTTCCCCTCTGCTGAGCTGCTTAGAATTATTTAGTTATTGAGGTCAGAATGCTTTTGGTTTTTTTGAATTACAAAAGTAATATATGTTTATTATATAAAATTTGGAGAATTCAAAGAAGAAATCAAAGGTCACTTGTAATCCCTCCACTCCTATATAATCGTTAGAAAATATTACACATCCTTACTGTCTTAATGGATTTACATATGTTTAACAAGTGTCTTTTGAGTTAGGCTCTGTTCTAGATACTTTGTATCAATATTTACAGAAGTGAAATAATACTGTAAATAATATTTTTAAGATGCTTTCTTTGCTTATGCATTGTGACTAATTTCCCATGTCATTAAATATTTCTCTACAGTGTGTTTTGAAATTGTTGAACAGTATTTTGTCACAAAGGTGTACACACTACATTTACCCAATTCTATAGTGTTGGGAATCCAGATTTTCTTCTCATTATTTTTAACAATTATAAATAATGCTGCTATGAACAATGTTGTACATAAATCTCTGGGCATAGCTGGAAAAAATCCTAAAAGGGAATTTGTATTTTAAAAGGACTTAAAAATGTAATATGCTTACAAAAAGCAAAGCAAAACAAGATTTTTCTCCAGGGTACTATCTCTTAGATAAAATATGCATGCATATAGTAACTAGCACAATGTCTTACACTTTGAAGTTGCTCAATAAATGATATTCAAGATAAACAAACCATAATTACTCATTGAGCTTGGTTTTACAAGGTATCCATTTTTTTAAAAGTAATGTTTTCACTCCTAATTTGTTTGCACATTTTCCCTATTTCTTTTTTGGTATTCCCATTTGCTAATGCTTATAATACTTTTTGAAGTTTTTATGTAGCAGGCACTGAACTAAGCATTTTCTATGTAACATGTCACTAATCTTCACACCCATAGGCAGTGCTATTATACTCATTTTACAAATGAGGGATTTGAGACTGGGAGGGTTTATGCTATATAGATTATAAATGCTAGAGCCAAGCTTCAAAGTAGGCACTCTGATCCCAGAGACTGTGTATTTCACCACCGCTCTATGAGAGAGAAGGAAAATAATGTGACTGTATGAAAACAATCTGAGATTCTATGTCTTGTTAACTAAAAACACTAATGCTTACCTCAAAGTTAGGCAGCAACAGTTTATCCATATCAAGCCAAGCAATAATTATTCTGTGTGTGTTCTTCTTTGCTCTATTTTTTTTTTTAACCATCCCCAGGTTCCTTATATTCTTCCTCCATTATTACTATCAAAATAATGGGCTGTATAAATTATTTATGTATGGTTTCCAGGGGTTTCCATTTGTATTTTAGTAGGACCCAGTGTTATAAATAAAACTCATATAAGTTATTGATGGCATTTGAAACCTTAGTAAGCTGGTGGGGGAAGGTTTGAGGGGAGAGCGGAGCCTTTCTGAAAGGACACTAGCCATATACATTGCTTACTCAGAGCACTAGTTTCTAAACTTGGTCTCTTATTTCTCTTTCTCTCTCCCATTCTCTCCTTCCTTGACTCCTTCCCTCAGCTATTTCTTGAGAGCAATTTAGAAAAACGTCTTTAGGAAAGTAATAAAAGTGAATGCATCGATCAAAGTGATGGAAAAGTGATGTTTACATTCATTACTTTCTTTTCCTTCAAGCTTTTTTTTTTTTTTTTGGCTTCAGAGCCTTTGGTCCAGAGAAGAAGCATTACTTTAGGCTGGTTTAAGTGAGGAATAATGGAGACAGACAACAACAATGGGAGGTCAGGATGAAGCAGCTACAAATATTAGGCATCTTCACGATGTCTTTGCTTTATCCCTCTGTGTTGGCATATTGTGCTTCAGGTTTAGACTGTCCTTAATGGAAGGATTTCCTTGATTAATGGAGAATGGAAAAAAGGGATGGATGTACAAGACTTCCTTCCTGTCCCCATCTATGAAACGGATTGATTTTCTCAAATCTTTTGCCATAGTTGTTATTTCCAAGAGAGAAAGATGTGTGTAGGAGTGGAAATTATTCAAGGACATCATCTTTCTTGATTTTCTAATTTCTTTTTCCCAGTGGGTACAGGATAATTATATAAGTTTGGAAGATATCCAGATAAATACACTGTAAGTGGAATTTATGTATGGTGGCCCTGGTAATGTCAAGAAACAGCTAAGGACCATCCAAACCAACTTTTGACTTCTACTACAACCAACCACTTAACCAAAAGACCAACCCAAGGAGCTTCACTGGACAAAGAAGGTAAGTTGTCAGTTTAAAAATGATATCATTAAAAGGTTTCTACTAAATTGTTTCTCTGCAATTATGAGAATAGGCTCTGTAGTATCATAAACATCATGACCTAAGACTTACCAGTGCTTATCTGGTATCCCTTAAGGGTTCATTATTCCTGGGCTATATTATGAGATCACAGATCTAACCAACAGAACTAACTGACTCAGACACATCACTGAATTTTCAGTGGAGGAAGGTGGTTGTTATGGGTTGAACTGTTTCCCCCAAAATGTTATGTTGAAGTCCTAACCTAAACTCCAGTACTTAAAAATGTGACCTTATTTGGAAATAGAACTGTTGCAGATGGAATTGGTTAAGTTAAGATGAGGTCATAGTGGAGTAGAGATGGTTCTTAATCTCACATGACTGGTGTCCTCATAAGAAAGGGAGAAGAGATACAGACACATGAGGGAAGAATGGCATGTGATAAGGGCAGTGCTACAGTGGAAGCCAAGGATTGCCAGAACATCAAGGATTGCCAGAAAATCACCAGAAGCTAGGGAGAGGCAAAAAAAAAAAGATTCTTCCCTACAGGTTTCAGAGAGACCATGGCCCTCCAGACACCTTGATTTCTAACTTCTAGTTTCCAAACTCTGAGACAATAAATTTCTATTATTTTAAGGCCCTGGGTTCATGGTGATTTGTTATAGCAGCCCTAGGAAACTAATACAGAGGGATAGAATGAAACTCTTGTTCCTGTTCTTTCCAAGGCTGCCACATTCTACTTTCAGGCTCACTGTATTGTATTAGCTTGTACAATGTAATAGGAGATACTAAAGTCGAAGCAGGATTTGGGTCCTTCCTCCAGTTTCGTAATAGATGAACTAAAAGGAAGTAAGATTTTTTCATTTCCAATTCTCCCATTTTGACAACTCTGTTTACTTTTGAACAATTTTAATTAAAAGAAGGAGAAAAGTTGTAAGGATCTCTGAAATGTGGATAAGATAGAACATTTGCTTTTATAGTCTGTATAAGTGATCTACCAGTTTGTTTTCCAAGCAGTTTGTAAAGTCTGCTTCCCCCCACACACCTTTTTCCCAAACCTGTAATTTGTAGCTGCCCTGAAGAAATACTCCATTTTTTTAAGGAGGTACCAGGGATTGAAACTGGTACCTTGTACGCGGGACGCAGGTGCTCAGCCCCTGAGCTACATCTGCTTCCCCCATACTCCATTTTTAATCTCACTATCTTGGTGGGATGTCAAATGAAAATGATGTTTCACAAAACTGTGAGGTTAAATATGAGACTCAGAGTCAGTGTATCTTTTCACTTCTGGGAAAAGGCTTTGTTGAGTGGCCCTTGGAAAATTTGGGAGAAAATTCTGAAGAAATTTGAGTGAAATAAAGATTCTAGAACAAAGCATTTGCATGCAAAAAAAAATCACAGTGCAGACAAAAAAAGAATGCAAAATGGTGTAGAAACATAGATCTTCCAAGTCTGGTGAGACTGTTTGTGCCTCCTCTGCTGATGCCCACACACAGCCTTGACCCTTCGATGTGTCCATTCTTGTCCCGGTCTGGACACATGGAAATATGTTTGTAAATTCTTGCCAAGCAAAGACAGGAGAAGGGAGCCATCTGGTGTGGGAGGTGCACACTGCTTAACTCTATCAGGAAGCAGGTGGCAGAGCTGCAGGAGGTTTTCAAGGCTGAAAACTAGAGAAAGTGCAGGTTTTGTTGGTATGATGAGCAGTGAAATATCAAAGTAAGAAGAAGAAGCTTCCTGAACTAAGAGAAAGAATTTCAGAAGGAGAAACTGCTCCTTTTGGTCTGTTTCACTTTGGCTAGAACGTAATTCCCTTTGGCAAGAATTTATTGAGTACCTAACATATATGATGCTGTGCCTTTTGGGAAATAATTAAGAAGAACTGTCATGGAAGAGAAGGAAGACTAATTCTTTAGGGAAGAGACAATTCTAATGGGCATGATGCTAACTCCCTAAATGCTGGTGAGACCATGGTAGGTACTGTGCAAAATCCTTCTGAACCCATGTTCGTTTTCCTCCAGGTCAATGCAAATAAAAACTCAAATACAACTAAAACTTAGCTTTGTTTTAGGAAGAGGGGTAGTAACTATATCTTACACAAATATATATTCTCTCAGGCTTGAATGTTCATTCTCTCTCTTTCATACAAACACCTCCCTCTCAAATACAATTTATTTCAACCATTTAAAATTTTGTTATTGTAGCCTTGTGAAAGGTTGGCACCAAATAACAGATGGGTATGGAAAAGATTACAAAATAAGCACAGAACAAATAAAGAACATTTATAAATTTATAGTTTTTCTATAAATATAGAAAATATGTCATTGGGATGGACTTGGCGATTATCCAGTCCCTTCATTTAGTGCATTAAGAAGTCAAAGTGCAGAGAAATTAAAAGACTTGCCGAAGGTAATAAAACTCGTTAGAGGTAAAATTATGGAAGACATCAGTTCACTTGCCCTTTAATATAAAGATATAACAATTACAATATCTTACTTATTGAATACAAGAAAATAAAATACATTTTAGAGTAACACGTGGGTGGGATCCATTCTGTACAGTCCTTGGTGTTGTCAGTTGCTAAGACTTAACAAATTTCTTTCCTGCCTTGCATTTTCATCCTTTTGCTTTGCATATGCTTCTAATAAATTACTCATTGTTTTTGTAAATGTGTGGCCTTTAGTCAATAGTACTTTTTGTTAATTGTTTCAAATTCTAACAGATTAAGCTTTTTGATTATTTTTCTAAAATAGATCTCTTTTCACAGCTAAGTTTTCTGGGAGCACATTACAGCTAGACCTGGAAGACTAAGATTATTCCAGGTAAATGTGAAAATACCTTGTAATAGATTATCCTTGCACAGTATTCTTGCAAAACAAAACTCATGTCTCAGCCCCAGATCACTTAATTCCTAGACTATACCATGCCAATGAATTATATTTACTATCCCTGGGGAGGGCCATTTCAATGGAAAGCAGAAAGAACCAGATATTTTTTTAGTATGTTTCCCAATAAAGTGATATATTTAACCTCTGCTTAAATCTAGAATTCTGTAGTATAGAATCTTGAAAAAACTTGTTTTTAGTAACTTATGTTTGGTGGCCTAGGAGGAGATATTAGAGGGAATATTTTTGGTGTGAAGGAAGAATGCTAATACTTGCTTTTGAAGATGACTATAAATATCTATTTTTTCTTAAAATAGAGTGTTAGCAGAAAATACGACAGGAAAGCTATGGAGATGAAGTCTGAATGTCTCAGGGAAGATTTAACTAGTTTTAACTTAGAATAAGTTTTGCTTTTGCTGTGTGTTTTATGTATACCTTGTTCTTACAAAGGTACATTTAAAGGAACAATTCTTTCTGGCAACACATTGGATAACTGTAATGATATGAAGATGCTATTTCCTGATAGACTATAGTTAGGACAGTCCAGATGAAAATACTGTAGTTTATTTCTGCTGTTTAGCCCTTCATGTTCTCTTGCTCTGTCTATTGGTATCTTTGTTCTAAGTCTACCAACCAGATGATAGAATTCCTTAAATATAGGTACTTTTATGCTAGAGTTAAGTTTTTTACAAACAATTCTTCTTTAAAATATCCTCCATTCCCCTATAACAGCTGACATTTATTGAATGTTTATTACATTCAAAGCACTGCCTTAGAGCATAATATCGTTTATAATCCTCACAACATCCTAAGAGATAGCTACTTTTATAACTCCCATTTTACAGATGAGAAGCCTGAAGCTCAGAGAGGTGAAATTGCCAAGGGCACCCAACCAGTAAGTGGAAAAACTGAGACTTGAGACAAGTTCCATCACACCCAGAGGTCATGTTCTTCATCGTTGTTCTGGTGCCTCCATGTGGAGTCAGACAGTTCATGTCAGCTCCTTGACTTGTAAAATGGAGCCAGCAATGTTCTTCATGCCTGGTCTCTGTTGTCACTGGGGCACATAAGGTGGATGTTACCCAGCTGAATGAAGAAAACCCAGCTCGGCAGTGGGTGAAACACTGAGATCACCTCGTGTCTAGATAAAAAGTTGTGAGCAGACCAGCAGCTCCTCTATCACCTGGGGCTTGTTAGAAATGCAGACTCTCTGTCCCACTCCAGATGGTCTGAATCCAAATCTAGTGGCATGGTTTTCACATCCATGGACCAGAAAGCCCTAGGTATTTCAGAAAGGTCTTGTCGGAGCTGAGGAAAGCCTGAAGCATTCACCCTGCCCACTTCAACCAGGGAAGGTCAGGCATGATCTTTTTTTTCCCTTTCATTTTGAGCTTCTGCCTAAATCTGAGAACCCAATGTTTCATTGGAAGAATAAGTGTTCCTACTTTTAAAAAATTGAAAACTACTGATATAACCTAAGCTTCTTACTTTTTCCTTCTAGTTATATATTTGATGATGAAAATAAAAGTTATTGATCTCCTGTTTTCTCTCAATTCCTATTTTCTCTCAATTCCTAAAATGGCTTATTTTTAAAACTAATTTAAACATAGGGAAATAGTGTCACATCAAATAGAAATCAAGTGGTGAAAAAGGGCCTGAAATAAAACTAAAGTTTTCCTTCTCCCCTGCTCCCGTCACAGGTCTGTGCCATGCAAACAAACATTAATGGTTTCAAATTCAGATAATATACTTGTGGCTTGATTTCTTAGTTTGTCACTGGACAATTATTGGCAGCCTTTTATAAAAGATGAATCTATTACACTTACCCCATCAGTCTATTCTTCACTTCCTACACATGTTTAGTTATATCTTATTTTTAGTTTTCTAGGCTTACCTTTGTGACTTTATATAGCATACTCTCTATTTGTTTGTTTATCTACTTTAGAATATATCTTTTGATATTTTCCCTCCTGTCTTATTGTTATGAACTTTACAACAACTATTACTAACTCCTTACTTTGTAGGTTGATTCTAAAAATTGAAAAACTAATAAACTGTATTTACAGTAATTTTATTAAGTAATGTCATTCATACTTATGGCAGAGAGACACTAGGTTTGTCCCATGTTCATACCCTGTATGCCTATCCCCCTTGGGTGTGCTCAGGACCTTTGACTTGCTTCTAAATAACAGATTCTGGCAGAGGTGATTGGATGTCAGTCCCGTGACTGTATTATGATGTGTATGCATGTGTATGGGTGTGTGTGTGTGTGTGTGTGTGTGCATGGATCCCCACCCTGCTAGCACACACTAGAGACTCTCCATCTTTACCGCTGGCTTTGAAATAGGCTGCCATGTTATAAGAAGATCACATGGCAAAGAACTCATATAGAAAATAACTGCACGTGGCTTCTGTGAGCTGAGAGTGAGCCTTGGCAAACCATCAGTAAGAAAATGGGAATCCCAGTCCTAAAATCACAAGGAGATGGATGAATTATCCTAACAATGTGAATAAGCGTGGAAGCGGATTCTACAGTCCAGCTTCCAGATGAGACTACAGCCTGGCCAACAACTGAATTGCAGTCCTGTGAAACCCTGAGCAGAGGACATAGTTAAGCTGTGCCCTGACTCCTGACAATGGAAATTGTGAGATAATAAATGTATGTAGTTTTAAGCTGCTAAGTTTGTGATAACTTTTTATGCAGCAATAGAAAAACGAATACAATTCAGATCAAGTAGAATCATTTTATCCATAGAGAAAGAAATGTAATTATATACCACCAAATTTATGTTGATCTAAGAAGAAACTTAGAAGAAACAAATATTGAGGTTTATTTCCTTCTTAATTAATTATTTTATTTACTTTTAGTAGAACCTCAGTTGCAGAGGGTTGGTTGAGTTAATCATACTACTCAGTTCTAGACAGGTTATTGTCTCTGGTCTCTAAATAACTTTTCTCTTATTATTTATTGCTTCCCCCCCCTTACATTTCATTCCCATTCTTTACCAACCACAGAAAATCATTGTAAGGTGTTCAATGTGTAGCCATTTATTTGCATGTGTTCCAGAAAAACAAGAATTGTTTTGGGTGGATGTATATTTTATTGCTTCATATGGCATGAAGTTACAGATATCATTCAGTTTTCACGTTTTTCTCTCAGCACTATGTACTTAAGGTCCACATATTGTTATGTGTGCGTCAAGCCCTTGCTTCAAACAGCTGCATAGTGGTCCATGGAGAGCATACACCATATTTAACTTATCTACTTCCCTGAAAAGGGACACTCAATGGTTCTTTAACTCCCTGTCACCATAAACAATGCTATTTGTAGATTTTAATTCTTCCTCAAAAATTTTATAATACATTTTATTAAGTAACTGAAAAATCCAACTGGAATTTTGTTTGGAATTGCATTGAATTTACAGTTAAACTGAGGAAAACTAATATATTTATACTATTAAGATGTCACATCTAAGGCATGAAAGATCTCCCAATTTGTTCAAATCATCTTCTATGTTATTTATCAAAAATTTCAAGCTTTCTACATAGAAATTTTGTATATTTTGTGTATGGAAATTAATATCTAAATTGTCCTACCTTCTTCCTTTCTTGCTTTGTTCTTTCCTTCCTTCTTCTCATCCTCTCTCCCATCCTTCCTTTTTTACCTTCTTCCTCCCTCCTCCTCTTCTTCCACTTCCTCACCTTTTATTTTTTTGGTATTTTGATTGGTATATTATTTTTTAATTATATTTTCTAGTTGGTGATCTGCTACTATTTTTTGTATCCAGCAGAATTGTTTGACTCTCTTATTAGTTCTAATAACATATATCCTGGTTTTATTGCTTTTTTCCTAGGTAAAGGATGATATTTTCTGCAAATAAAGACATCTTTATCTCTAACTTCCAAACATCCATCTCTTATTCATTTGTATTTTTTTAATAGAGTTAGTCAGGGCTTCCTATACTGTTGAAACAACATCTGTTTCTGTTTAGAATGCATCTGAAGTTTCTCCTTTAGTGTAATTTTTTGTTGTAGATTTTTCCAAAACAATTTTATTGGAATATAATTGATGTATAATAAACTGCATGTATTTAATATGTCCAATTTGATGAGTTTTGACATATGAATCAGGTGTTAGTGAGTAAACTAAGTTAAATTTTAAAAAGGAACCTTTTTAAAGAAAAATATGAGACTCAAGAGAAGCTAATACAAAAATAATGTCTATGTATTCTGTGTCCTAAAGTATCAGCTGAGTGTTTGCTAACCCAGTGGATCACTACTCTAGGAGAGCCAGGAATCAAACCAGGGACCTTGTATATTCAAAGCAGAGACTCCCCCACTAAGCTAAACTTTCTTGTGTTAGATAGCTAGAGAGCTATCCAGTGACTTTCCCTAGGGCAGGTTTTACTCTTTGCAGTTGGGTAGATTCCTGCTGATTGGGAGCCTCTCTGTCCCTGCCCCCTTTCTATTCTTATTGCTTTCTTTCCCGGGGCAGCAGGACAAGAAAGCCTGTGTGATTGGATTTCCCCTCACCTCTCCTGGTCAGATTGAGCTCCCTTCTGAAATTCAAATGTTACCCTGCTTTCCAAACTCACTGCAGAGAAATGACTTTCAACCCTCTTCCAGACCTCCCCGTCTTCCCAGGGGACCCTAAATAGGCCCTTGGAAGGTTATTAAGCACTTCCTACTGCCTGCTTCCTTTAGGGGAGTTGGAATTTTGATAGTTTTCAGCACCATATTAGTCAGTTGCCTGACTGCCCTCTCCCAGCCCAAGTTCCTCTCTCCCAGGTCATCTAAGTAAATCAAGCTGCCTGAACAGATTTGCCTCTCCCCTCTTCCTGGGGCCACCTCTTGCCAGCTGGTATGCTCCCTAAAGTTCAAAGGGGGTCCAGGTAACCAAACCCACAGAA
>PVKH010001023.1:0-32681 GCA_004027955.1 Chaetophractus vellerosus | reverse complement strand
CCTGCATGATGATATGTATGTTTGTTTTGTAAGTTCACAACTTATACTTCACACTTACTATTTATGTATGTGCATGTATGTATGATATACTGCAATAAAATATTATTTTTTAAAAAGGCAGAGAAAGTAATAAACAAAAGGATAAAAGAGGAAATAGGGATACTGAAACCAAATAGCAATGTGATAGATATAAACCTAACTATAGGGGAGCAGGTGTAGCTCAGTGGTTGAGCACCTGCTTTGCATGTATGAGGTCTTGGGTTCAATGCCTGGTACAGCCTAAAAAAAAAAATAAGTAAACCTAACTATATCAATAATCACATTAAATTTAATGGTCCAGGTCGTCCAGTTGAAAAAGGAGATTTTCATATTTGATTTTTAAAATTTTTTTGAAAAGAAAGACCCAACTATATTCTGTCTATAAGAAACATACATTAAAGTTAAAGACATATGATTTAAAAAGTAAAAATGTGGAAAATATTTCTCTTTGCTGCTGTTTTCAGCCTCCTTTTCACTTCTATTTAAAATGGTTTGCAGCACCCTTTGGATGGAAAGTAAAAGCAATTATTTAATAATCTGAATTTTTCTTGTGATCTTTTACTCAAATATTTATTTTCACAACTATAGATTAGAGGTATTTTTTTAGTGGGAGTGAAGCACTTGATGAAAGATGCACAGTAATTTACCGAGTCTAAACTTCTCTGTGCGCCTCCCGAAACTTGTTTGCTATTATGTGTGATAGCCAGAATAATGCACCCCTAAAAGTGTCCACATGTTAATCCCTGGAATATGTATCTTAACGTTACATAATATGGCAGTTACTTGGCAAAGTGGAATTAAGGTTTTCAGCTGACCTTAAAATAATGAGACTATCCTGCATTTTTCAATGTAATCATAAAAATGAAATCATAAAAAACCTTAAAAGTGGAAAAGGTAGGCAGACATCAGGCTTGAGAGATTTGCTATGAGAAGGATTCAAGTCATACTACTTACATACAACCCTATTAATGCTTACATTAAAGGTCAATGGCCAAAACACACCATTTTAAAGACAACACGTAAGGCTGGATATAAAAGCAAACTCAACAAATGTTGTCTACAAGAAACCACTTTAAAAACAATCATTCGTTATATTTACATACACAATCCATATTCTTCAAACACATGCTCCCTTTTCCCCCATCCTCCCATCTCCTGGTAACCTCTAATGTACTTTCTGTCTCTGTGGATTTGCTATTTCTAGACACCTCTTATAAGTGACATCATGCAATATTTGTTCTTATGTGTCTTGCATATTTCACTGAACATAATGTTTTCAAGGTTCTTCCATAATACAGAACCTCATTTTTCCTATGGCCAAAGAATACGTTATTGTGTGTAAATATCACTGTTTATCCATTCACCTGTTGGTGGACACTTGAGTGGTTTCCACCTTTTGGCTATTATGAATAATGCTGCTATAAACACTGGTGTACAAGTATCTGTTTGAGACTGTTTTAACTTTCTTTTGGTATATATCTAGAAGTGGAAATGCTGGGTCATATGGTAATTCGATATTTAGCTTTCTGAGGAACCGTCACATTGCTTCCCACAGGAGCTGCACAATTTTACATTCCCACCAAATATGCACTGATTTCCAATTTCTCCACCTCCTGTATGTTTTGCCCACAGGTACAGGAAAAATTCTAGATTGAAGTCAGGAGGCTTTGTTATTCCCATTTTACAGATGGAGCTTCTGAGGCTCAGAGAGGTTGAGTTGCCCAAAGTTAAACAGAATGTCAGTGGCAGATATAGGCCCCATTGCTGCTGAGACAGGTTCTAGGAACTCTAATCTATGGAGAAACAGGCTCAGAGAGGTTAAAGAAGCTGCCCTAAGTTTCCCAGGCAGAAAATGGTGCAACCAGGGTTTAAATCCAGGTCTGTGGACTACAAAGCTGATGTTCTTTCCACTATAACACATTGTAAATGGAACTACATTAGATAGGGTGACTTGTCCCTCCTCCTTTCATCTAATAAGTTGTTGTAAAATAAATCACTAGGAGGCACTCTACTGCTCTTTCATCTGATTTAACTGGTCTTCAAAAGACAAATCTGAACTATTTTCTTTATAGAGAGGAAGGTTTATGTAGCATTATACTTTTTATTTTGGGGGCAGCTCTACCTACATTGCTAAGAGTTCAAGGAGTACCTGCTCAGTAATGTCAGTCAGATCTTTAATGCATTAGATATAGGAGTACTGCAGCATAACGATGAATTTACAAAAACCTTTATTGAGTTTCAAATAGGAAAACTTTGAATTCCTACAAATAACTAAGATTTCAGCCACCTTTCTTTGCTTGCATTGTCCTATGGCATAGGATATCCTTTAGTGAAGTGTCTCCCTAGGAAGCCTTCTTTCTTCAAATGCTTTCTTTAAGATCACTGTTGGAGCTTTCATATCTTTAACTACCTTATTTCTGCTCAGTGCAAACTCTTTGATTTTTCTTTTCTAGTTAGCACCATTGGAAACCAGATGAAAGGCAGCTTCTCACTTTGCACTGATAATTGATCAAGATAAACCAACAAACACAAAGGTTACAGAGATGGTATTGTACAAACCTACTAAGGTTGGGTAACCAGAAACCCAATAACAAGGATTCAGGGGAAAATCAGCACAGATAATCTGCAGCTTCCAGTGTTTGCCCTGAAAAGGCTCACTGCTAGCCTAACTATCGCCTTTGCTCTACATAAAAGAACCTTGTTCGGCTTTAGGAACCCTTCATTGTCATGGAATCAGTTATTTGAATCAAAGTCCTTAAGGACATTTTCCATGCTGAGATTACTGCTTTGAAAAGTGTCTAATTATCCTGTGGTCCTAGTAGCTACCCAGAATACCCTAGGATTTGACAAGTTATTTTTTTTTTTACCTTACAACCACATAAGGGAACTCTGCAATGAAAATACTGTATGTATCAGAAATATTCAACTCACATCTTAGCTCATAAAAACTTCATTTAACACTAAAGAATCATTAAGAGACGCCATAAAATATCATGATTAGAGGATTGCAGGATGATGGCAGAGTCGGAAGCTCCAGGAATCAGTCCTTTCACCAGAACAACTATTAAACAGGCAGGAACTGTCTGAATCAACTATTTAGAAACTACAGAGTCCAGTATGTAACTGAACTGCATCCAAGAAAGAGCAGGAGGAAGGGATTGGTAAATAACCATAAATGCCAGTAAATTGCTCTCTCCACGCAGCGGTTATCAGCACACATGACCCACTCTCCTGGAAGGCCACAGTGGGGTCCGGACCATGGCATACCTTGCTGGTGCTAGAAAGAGACATAAAAATTCACTTCTCCAAGATCCTGGGTGGGCACGGGTGATCGCTGATCACAGCTTTTTTATTAGTGACTTTGAATAGCTGGGGACCCAGCTCTGAGGGTGGATTTGATCATCTTCTCTTTAAACAATGATAATGATTAGAACTGTACCATGCATGAATGATTTACCAAAAATAAAAGCAATACCAGTTGTGTTAGAAGTGTTGTGGGGATTATTGTATCGATCAAAGTAAATATTAAATATTAAATAATGCCCATAAAGCATTTAGCACATAGTAATCATACCATAAACGACTGTGAACTGACCTCAAGCCAATGTGGCAAGCACAACTTTTAGGTTCTTTATGGGAGAACATGTGATCACATTGAAAGCAAATCATAGACAAGATTCTGCCGCACATATAAACATTAGAAACTAATACATTAGGAATAAAGCAATAGTAAATCAGGTCATACAAAGTATTCTTGAAATCTTGACAAAGTCCCAGTTCTTGGTACAGTTAAGTGTTCCCGTTAAAATCTTGCATGAAATGTGCATCCAAAGCAAACCCATCATTCAAAATCTTTCCATGCCAATGGCTGGAACCAGTCTATTTAGAGCTCAAGTCTCTAGTATTTCTGCAGCTTATGTCTCTGGGCCTTCCTGGATCCTTATACCTTACTCATGTTTATGTCTTTAAAATAATTGTAGCCAATCTGCATATCTTGAGTAGCTTTAATTTTAGCAATGAGTGCTCTCTTCTTATACTAATGATGGTCAGTAAGCCACTATCTCCACTTTTGAAAAATTAATTTTTGCCATTTAATATGTTATTTATAAATAATATTTAACATTCATTATTTCAAGCATATTTCCACCATCCATGGGTAAACTAGATAACAGAAGAGTTTGCAGTAGCACTAGAGCATGAAAATTCTAGTTAGGAAGTCGGTTGGCTAGTCCTAGACTGAGGTTCGTGAATAGAATGCTTGCAGCACCTGGGATGTGGCCTCACTCAAACGGCACACAGATAATACCACACTGCATATTGTACGGTATACAAAGATAGCTGTAGTCAATCCAATTTGAGCATGCATTCCTTATTAATGAAAAAGAAAATATATATTGAAAAATCATTGGTTATGACATGTTCATCTTGTTTTCTTCTCTTGACTCACCTGGGTAAAATCCTCAGAATGAGAAAGCTCGTGTTTGGAATTTGCTTTGGGAGCCTCCACAGCATGAAGTGGCAGCAGTGGATGGAACCAGAGTAAAGAAGAAGAAGATAAATGAGGGTGGGGACTGTATGTGGCTGATGATAATCATGTTTGATGTTTACAAGACACTCTCACTTTGGATCCCTAGAATCCCAAAGCCATCTCAAGACCTCTGGAGAAGAGGTTGAAAAGTGGTCAAGATCCTTGTAACCTCTGAAGGTGGGGTCATCACAAACAGCGAGTTTCTTGCTGAGAGAAAAGACAGACAAGTGAAGTACATTGTTAACAAATGTCTTTCATCCAAACTTGATAAGCAGTATGATGACATTGAAGGGAAACATAAAAAATCTGCTACTCATCTAAACAAGTTTCTCATTCACTAAAAAAAGAAAGAAAAGGAAAAGAAGAGAAGAGAAGAGAAAAGAGAAGAGAAGAGAAGAGAAGAGAAGAGAAGAGAAGAGAAGAGAAGAGAAGAGAAAAGAAAAGAAATCTACAATGCAATTTCCCACTATGGAACTCAGAAGAGTATATATGTTTCTAGCAAGTGACCTTATGTTCAGATCCATTCCTTTCCCCCTAGCACTTCCCCAAAAAAGAATGAGGAAAGAAAAGTCCCAATTACGTGTTACCTTCTTCATCATTCCTTGTTCATAATTTTTATAGGAAGAGATAATAAGACATCCGATGATGGAGCTTAAAACTAGAGTTGGACTTTTCAAAATAGTAAATTTGTCTATATCCTTACCTTCTTTATTAACTTTGTCATTCAGAAGTAATGTAGAACCAACTTGCCCATAATGAAATAAGCCATGCCTAGAAACTTCTCATGTAAATGACTCTTTAGAGAACATATATTTCAAAAGCAGTATGTAAAAAAAACATTGCCACAATCAGAGCCACAAATCTCTTAAAATAACTGAGGAGGATTACATTACTGCCCAAAACAGTAACCCAATTTAATTTATCTAATACACATAAAAGTTATGAGACTTATATGATAAAAGGTATAATTACATGATATATTTTTAAATGGCCATGGAGAAGAGTGACCCATGGTACAAATATATAAAAGTTGTAATATTATACAATATTTGAGCATTTAAAATATATGTATTCAATAGTCTTCTACAGTCTGGGAAAATCAATTAGAAAATCAATTGCACCTTTTCTTCTCTAGAAATTCTGCTCTGAATAATCAAAAAGTCATTATCTTATTAATAATAAATCACTCTCTACTATAAATAAGGTTGGGCTATTTACTCTTTGATCTTCATTCCTTGGAAGTAGATTAATTAAGTGTATAACCTACATTATATCAAAACTGTCTACCAGTTTTAAAATCTACTTAATTATTTGAAATAATTCACAGTTTTGGAAACCTTTCAGGAAATTAGAAAAAGGCACAATTCAAATAAAATACTTATAATTTTTATTCAAAAATAAATTTTTGAGTAAAAAATGTTTAATTGCACTTTCAATAGCAAAATATAATATGAAAATATAGTTAACCTTTAACCAGTCATATACACATATTCTCTCTTTAGATCAAAATTTCACAGCTCATTTCATTCTTTCACTCACTATATTTTTGAGCAGCATCCTTCTGTCCTTCACTTACTGAGGGCTTATGAATTACAAATTAATTTCCCCATTAAGTGTAAACCTCATTAAAGTTGTAAGGAATGAGCAACCACTCTGCTTCAAAGAGGAAGTGATATTTGAACCAGGCTTTGAATGATGAAAAGGAGATTTCAGGCAGAAAATGAAGGAAAAGCTATTCCATGCTGAAGGAACAATGAGAGTACAGGAACAAAGGTGTCAAAGAGACAATGTTGAGAAGTCCAATATGGCTATTTGGAAGGAAGTGGATAGTACAATAGATGAGCGTAGGCACCTATTAATATTGGGGCTAAATTGTGGATAGCCTTGGATTTTATTCTCTTGGTACCAGGAAGTTAAAAATACATTTATCAACAGTGAAGTGGCATGCTAAACTTTTTACAGATTCAGCTATAGCTTTGGTAGCAAAGTTGAAAATGGACTGGAATAATAAGAGACCAGAGGCAGGAAGGCCAATTAATCTGCTGAAATAATTTAGGTAAAATACACGAGACTCTGAGTAGTGCAGTGATAATAGGAATGAATAATGTTCTGGTAGCAAATATTAATGCCATATGGACTTATTGAAAAATATTGGTTGAGAGAATGGGTTAATGAATTAATAGTTTTGAGATGTACTGGGAAATTCCATCTCTAAGATCCGTTTGATTTTTTTCTCCCTCAAGTCCCTATTAGAATGTTTAATTTTATTCCTGCAGAGATTTTTGAAAATCTCACTTTCCCATCATGTCATAATGGCCAATATCTTCTTAGTTATTTGATCGTCATCAAGTATAATGATCTATTCATATTATAATTTTCTTCATGGAACAATAATTCATTAATTTTTTTTGTTGTCACATTCCATTTGTTATGCAATAAGTTTTTATTGATAGCATTAAATTGAACATTCTGAGTTATTATT
Organism: Chaetophractus vellerosus; assembly: GCA_004027955.1. Lineage (NCBI taxonomy): Eukaryota > Metazoa > Chordata > Mammalia > Cingulata > Chlamyphoridae > Chaetophractus > Chaetophractus vellerosus. Next base: position 25,632 of record PVKH010001023.1, on the reverse strand, counting down.
ATGAACACTCCTAGAATTTCACAAGAGTTTACAAAAAACCTCTCTCTAAATTGGTAATATAAGGCCTCAACTTTTTAAAGAAATGCAGTTATTTACTGTTGATTTGTAAATTGGGCCTGTTATTAATTTTTAGGCACAGTATATATAAAAGCCAAAAATGGCCAACAATTTAATGACTTTACTCTGCTTGGCAATGTTTGCTAATCTTTATTCCATTATCAGGAAAAACTGAACTTAACAAATGTGGTTCGTTCCCTGAATATTAGAGAATTTGGATTATTCAAAGAATACTCTTTGAACTGATGTCTTACATCATTCTCAAGGCTGCTCAAATCACACACCTGTAGTGTAAAGAAAGCTTCATATTCCCGTAGCTTGGCAGCTCCAAAGGAAAGAGGTGGTGTTTCTCATCAGCTCTGGCAGAAGAGTCTCATAGTGGATTCTGATTGGCCCACTGTGATGGTGAGGCTAATAATGTCAACTCGGCCAGGTAATCGTGCCCAGTTGTTTGGTCACGCAAGCACTAGACTAATTGTAATACACGGACATTTATGGGCTTTAGTCATCAGCGAATTTACTGCATAGAATATATAGTTGAATATATCTGCATCAACCAGGGAGATTGCCGTCAGCAATGAGTGATGCTTTATCCAATCAGCTGAATGTCCTTTAAGGGAAAGTGATTTCAGCATTGGGAGAGAATTTCCCAGTTCATCTTTGGACAGTTAATGTCTCCTGTAAACTCATCAAGGAATTTCATTGGACTTCCATTGGAGCCCCTGGTTTGCAGCCTTTCTGCGGAACCTGGACTTGTTCATCCCCATGGTCATGTGAGAGAATTTTATAAGTCTCATACTATTTACAGATATCTCCTGTTGATTCTGTTTCCCAAAAGAACCCTGACTAACACACCCACTTTAGGTGATGTACCCAACTACCAATCAGGGGATTGGACGGAACTGGGTCCTAAATTCACTCTTCCTTTTAGAAAAAGGTGGAGGGAATAGAAGCACAGAGCTTCATGAACGACAATCCCTTCTGAAAGACAGGGAACAGAACGTAAATTCTCCAGATGAAAGTGGGGTGCTGATTAAAGAAGGACAGAGGAAAAAATTGTACTGGGCAGAAAAAAAAATCCTAATCCTAATATATATGCCTGGGTGAGATCAGGCTTTTTCACTTACTCATTGAGGGATCTTGAGCAAATTACTTTAGCTTACTGATCCTCAGTTTCCTCATTTATCAAACCGGAAATATCTCTCCCTTTTATGATTGCTGGAGAAGTTAATGATGTAGCTTAAGCTAAGGGCCTAGTCCAATTCCTGGAGCATATCTGGCATCGGTAACCTAATAGACTTTAGGAGATTCTCTGTGTGCTGCTCATCGTGCCAGTGAGCAAGACAAAGTTAGTGGTGTTGGGGTGGGTGTATCTCAGTGGCTGAACACCTGCTTTCCATGTACAAGGCCCCAGGTTCAATCCCTGGTACCTCCTAAAAATAAAGATAATAATAATTTAAAAAGTAACAAAGTCAGCTTTAATCAAATAATCATACAAACAAATGTAAAACTGCAGCTTTGATAAGTGCTACAAAGGAGAAAATTTATACTTGAAATTATAAGTAGAAACTTGACCAAGATAATCATGGAAGGAATTTCCTCCCAATGTATTAAATGTTGAAATTCACGAACTTTATAATGGGAGCCTACTATTCCCACCAGGAAAAAGCCTTCTGTCTACGTAGGGCATAGCCTTACCATGTGTTCTTTTTTTTTTCTTTTTAATTGAGGTGAAAATTGTATAACAGAAAATTAACCATTTTAAAGTGAATAATTCAGGAGCACTTAGTACATTTGCAATATTGTGCAACCACTACCCCTATCTAGCTCCAAAACATTTTCATCCCCCCACAAGAAAACTCCATAACCATGAAGCAGTGACTTTACTCCCCAAATTTGTCTTCCTCCTCTCATCTCCTGGCAACCACCACTATGTGTTTTCTCTTTATGGATTTACGTATTCTGGATATTTCACATAAATGGAATCATACAGCATGTGACCTTTTGTGTCTGGCTTCTTTCATTGAGAAAAATGTTTTTGAAGTTCATCCACATAGCAGGTGCCAGTACATCGTGCCTTTCTGTGGCTGAGTAATAGTCCAGTGTATGTACATGGCAACATGTGTTTACCCATTCGCCTGTTGATGGACACTCAGGCTGTTTTCACCTTTTGGCTATTGTGAGTAGTGCTGCTGGGAACACGCATGCGCATGTACTTTTTGGAAGGTATTTTCAATTCTTTTGGGTATAAATCTAGGAATGGAACTGCTGGGTCATATGGTTATTCTGTTTAACATTTTGAAGAACCACCAAACTGCTTTCCACATCAGCTGTACCATTTTACATTCCTACCAGTAATGTATGAGGGTTCCAATTTCTCCACATCCTCATCAAGACTTATTTCCCGTTGTTTTTGTTTTGCTTTGTTTTTTAAATCATAGCCTTTTGTTCACTTTTCAGTAGCCCCCTGGTTTTCTTTGCTGAGGAAATGTATGTTGACTTTATGTCTCCTCTCAAACACCTTCCTTAAGGACAGATCTCTGTCTTTCTGATGTTACTTATTCCCATGAGTTTGCCTATATCCTTTGTTGTGCATACTAGCCCTTACTAATCCCTTTGATATTTGCTTTTATACTTCTTTGACTTAATTTCAAGAAACATAATTAAATGCAAAAACTGTAGTGCAGCAGTGTGAAGGAAACAAAAGATACAGTTATGAATGAGAAAGCCAATGTTGACAATGTAGTTAGAGGCACAGAGTAGTGGAAGGAGGTGAGAGGAGGGGAAAGAGGGAGATGAGTTGAATGAAAAGAAGTTGAACTGAGATTCTTTAATAGGGTCATTATATTGGTCTCATACAAATTAGAATGGTTAGATCACTGTTTCCCAAACTTCAGTAATTCTCATACAAACTACATGATTTTTTAAAAATAAAATTTTATTGAAGTATATCCTTCACACACAAACGTACATAAACAATGTGTATAGTAAAATTTGTTAATTTACAAAATAAGCATGCTACCACCAACATGTTGCATTGTTGTGAAACATTTGTTATAAACTATGAAAGAGCATTGTCACAATATTACTACCAACTTTAGCCCATATCCTACATCCCGAATATTAACACCTTTTATCAGCATTATGTATTTGTTTTCGTTCATGAGAGAACGTTCATATATTTATCCTGTTAACCACAGTCCATCTTCCACCACTGGATTCCCTGTGTTATACAGTCCCATGTTTTGCACAATCCGTTCAAAGTGTAGGCTCAGTGGTTCTCATTTTCATCAGAGTTGTGCTGTTATCACCCAAGTACATTATTTTTGTCATATCCATTTCGTTTTGGTACAATTTTCATTTACTTAATCTTGTGCACCGAAATAAATTGAATCAATTGTTTTCTAAGCAACAAGTTGAAACCATTCGTCTGATGTGAGAGATACGTGTGTGTATTTAAGATATGCATTTTAATATATACTCACTTGCTAATATAAAAAGCAATGTTCATCCATGTACCACCTAAAAACATCTTGGTTACCATAATAGTTAAGAAAGCCACACCGCTAAACTCAATGTGAGGCAAGGTCACAGGGTGGGCCTGTAAAGTATCTGAAATAGCACCTACCTTTTCCAAACTCATGTCCCTTACCTTTAGACCATAATGACAACTTTCAGGAATGTAGCTCCTCTGTGCACAATATATATGCAGCTGTTTGAAAGATTCTGGCAAAGCAAAATAATCCTAAGAGTTAGTTTTGTTAAGGTTAGGATGGCCAAAGTCTTTAATTAAATGATTTTCCAATACTGTTCTCTTTGCTGCTGTTTTCAGCCTCCTTTTCACTTCTGTTTAAAATGGTTCACAGCACTGTTTCAATGAGAAGTAAAAGCAATTGTTTAATAAGCTGAATTTTTCTTGTGGTCCTTTTCTCAAATATTTATTTTCACAACTATGGAGTGAGAGGTATTCTTTTAGTGGGAGTGAAGCACTTGATGAAAGATGCACAGTAGTCTTAACTTCTACTCTGTGCCCTCCCTATACGTGTGTGTTATTAGGTGAGTATGGTAGCCAGAATCATCACAGCCCTCCCCAAAAGTGTCCACATCTTAATCCCTGGAATTTGTGAGTAAGTTACATGACATGGCAGTTACAAGACAAATAAGAATTATGGTTCTTAATCAGCTGACCTTACAATAGTGAGATTATACTGGATTATTCAATGTCATCATAAAAACGAAATAATAAAAGTCCTTAAAAGCAGAAAAGGTAGACAGAAGTCAAGGCTTGAGAAGTCCAGTCATTATGGGCTTTGAAAATAATTGGGGCAGCAAGCCAAAGAATGTGGATACCTTCTGAAAGCTGAAGAAGGCAAGGAAACAGAGTTTCCCCTAGAGTCTCCTTAAAGGAATACAGTCCTGCCCACAGAAAATCTTGGTTTTAGTTCAGTGAGACCCATTTCAGACTTCTGACCGCCAAACTGTAAGAAGATAAATTTGTGTTTTTAAGCCATGAAGTTTGTGGCAATTTTTTATAGCAGCAAGAGAAAACTTGGATAGTGAGCTTCAAGATTTACCTAGTTTCTGAACTAAATAAGGCAAATTTGGAATCTTACTCCCCTATAAAAAATACCTAATTCCTAAATTTATACATTATTCTTGCTCCAATAATGTACTGATGTTAGCACCCAGTTAACATTTTCTGAAAAATAACAAAAATGCTTTTTAATGTTTTCGGTTATTAAGAACAAATACAGAAGAGTTTTGGAGAGTTAAAAATATTTGTATTAAGCATTTTGTAAAGGCAGTACAGTCAAGAGCCCTGGATTCAAATTAGAGCTGTGGCTGTTTGGGAAAAATAACCTAAGTGTCTGTTCCCTTATCTGTAAAATGAGAATAAAAACGATAGTTCTATCCAGTAGATTTGTGGAAAAATAATTAGTAAGACAATCCAGGTAAAATTCTTATCCTGAGGCCTAATACATAATTAAGTATACCACATAATGGTGTTTATTATTATTATTGCATTACTTTCTCAATTTCAAAAAAACTCGAAAAAAGTGCAGCTTTTTCAAAACCCTTGCATGTTCGCGAAACGCATGTCAACGATCTATGGCTTCTCTTTCAATCTTCATTTGTAAAGGCATAGCAGTAAGCCATTCTGAAAACAGCACCTTCCTTAGCAATACTTAACCTTGTTAACTATTCTTTTAAATTATTAAATATACATTTACTAAAGTGAGAGTTAAAATTAGAGAGTTTAAGGCCTAACTACAGATCCTAATTAAGCTTTTTTTTTTTTTTTTTTTTAATAAAAAATTTCGTCTGGCAGGACTGGGTGAATTCTTTGCTGGGTGTCAAATGAGTTTCTCTTCGTACTATCTCCTCTAGGTCTTTTGCCCGACCGCGGGTGGTGCCGGCGAGCACGGCGCCGGGAGGCCGAGCTGGGACTCGCCACGCCCGGTGCGCAGTGCGAGCGGCGGCTGCAGGTTGCTAAGCTTAGCCTCCCGCGCTCCCGCGCCCTCGTGGCCTCTTGCAGGTGCGTGCTCAGACGCTCCAGGCGAGGGGGAACATTTGGCCTTCTCCGTCCAACTTCTCGTGCTCCCGTGGCCCTCCCAGGTCTTCTCCCGCGTCCATACCGCGGTCTCGCCTCCCCAGGGCTCCGGAAGGGAAGGAGGCGTGTCCGGAGCAGGCGGGAGGGAGCTATATAAAAGCGCTGGCGGCAAGCTGGCCGGGGCTGCACTCGCCGCTTCTCGCCGAGACGTGGAGCGCCGCTGGAGGCACGGGCCACGGATAGGGCGCTGTGCTCGGGCTACCCAATGCGCGGACTATCTGTTGCCGCTGCCCGTGCAATATGCTGGAGCTCCAGAACAGCTAAACGGAGTCGCCACACCGCTGCCTGGGCTGGATCGCAGTGCTGCCTTTCCTTATGAAGAAGACACAAGTGAGTAGGGCGCACCCGGGGGAGCTCCCCGGCTCTCCAAGAAAATCGCGCCCGGAGCTCTGGGGAAGCCGGCGCGCACTGGGACTGTTAGTAAGGGCGTGTGGGTGCGTGCAGGACTGTGCACGCCCGACGAGCTCCGGGAGTGCGGGGGAGGCGGCTGTGGCGTGCGAGCCGGAGCCGCCCGGCCAGCGTGAGCCAGGGAGAGGAGGAGTGGGAGTGATGAGGGGGAGTCGATGTCAAGTTTGGAGACGCGCAGGTTAAGTTTGGAGCTGTCAATCCGGAATCTCAGTTCCAGTAAAATGGAAGGATCGGCTCTTTGGCCGAGGAGTTCAAGTTATCACGGTCAGGCATGTCTTTGCACGGGAGACATTTTCCCGTGGGTTCCGGAAGATTATGAAACATGTCCCTATTCCCACACTCTCACGCTCTCGCATGCACATTTGTGCAGTCCCCAGGAGGACGCGGGTACAGCCGCTGGAGCCTCGCCAATCCGAAGCTCCCTAGCTGCAGCCCTCAGCGAGACGTGGGACTTCCCCGGCCCGTTTGGGAAAACTTGGCTCTGTAGCATAAGCCAGGTGTGAGGCTCTGGGTGAGCTCCCCAGAGAACTCTAGTTGGCGTGAAACCTCCACTTTGCATCCACCTTCCCTTACAAAATGAAAAAAAGTTGTGTTTTTTTTTTTTTTTTTTAATGTGGACCCCTAATGATAGTTAATGAGATAATTCCTAGAGTTGCAAAATTGCGCATTAAAAACGGGAAAACACAGCCCAGGGGGACAATTAGATTTTTTTTTCTTGAAGCAGATATTTGGTTGTTGTTTAGAAGGGGCCACCTGGTACCCCCATCCGTGTAGTTTATTTCACCACGGGTCGTTCTTACCTCTACTCATAACCCTTAGAAATTGCTCTGTACATCTGCCGCGGGTTGAGTAAGGCTGCCCTTTTACCCCCCAGAGGTTCCATCGGAGATTGCAGTTCTTGAAACGTGGAAGGGGTGGAAGTGGGGAGGGAAAAAGGGAATTGGGCGGTTGGTACCAATCGTCAGTTTAAAGTGAAGACAACCATGTGCTGAAAACCTTTTATTAAATGACCCTCTTAGCATAATATTTTAATTATAGGACTAGGCCCGGAAAATGTACGCGTTCGCGGGAAGTAGGAAGAATCAAGTCCCATCCACTGGGGTAGGAAACCTAAGAGGCAAGGGGCTTGCCGGGCAGAAAGGAAGTTTGTGAAGTCTCTAGAGGAGCAGCCTGAGACGAAAAGAAGCAGAATATGGATCTCATCTCTTGCAAGCACCTTGGTTTTTCAGGCAGAGCACCGGATGCCACACATGGGGATCTCCACAGGGTGCTTTTGAACTGCAAATGCTAAATTTTCTTGCACCAAAAGGAATGTTTTAATGTAATTACTTTATTTGTACAAACCACTGCTTTGTGGAATAATAAGCAAGGACGGTTTGCTTATTCCTTGGTATAGTAGCATAGGCTCACATAAATAGTAATGGTGAGGTGTAGGTGGAGAAGGCACCACCTTCTAATTCAGAAAAACCCCCAAAACGTCCTATCTAAACAAGAACACTGGAGACAGATCGGGTTAATATCCCACACTCCAAAAGGGGCGAGGCACTATCAAGTCACTTTCAGAGTCGGTGGGACTGACGATCCTCGCACCCTTGCTTTGCAAAACAAATGTGAGCTCTGTAATCTCCTTTCTCGCTTTGATTAAATGGCTGTGTAAATCGGATTACATGGAATAATTCCATTGAAAATTAGAAAGAGGTCAATCCTAGCCTGAAACGCTGCCGCGTTAGTGACTCGGTGCTGCCGGCCAGGGACATTTGAGACAGCTAAGTATTTTAGAAATGTGCCCTGCTCTGACCAAGTTAAAGTGCAAGCCCTTTGAGGGAACTCTCTGATGTTAAAGGGCTTGCAGGCTAAGGAGGGCAGTGCCCTTGTTGAATGAAGGCATTCATTGCCTGGGATCTAATGACCTTCAAGGTTTCCTTTAAGGATACTTATTCCTAGCAATTCCACATTCCTGCCGCTGAAAAGGGGGACACTGAAAAAAGCACAGAATCAATAAAATAATCCAGTGGAAAGGGGAGGGGGTGGTTAGATCCTCTTTTATATTGCCAAATTTTCTAATCCAAAATTACAAAGAAATTTTCAGTGCAACAGTGCATTGATGGAGAGTAGGACAAGGGAATCAGCTACTAAGAAGTAGAGTCACTTGTTCTTCCGAATCTAATGCTATCCATGTCAGAGAGGCACACCTACTAATATTCAACCCATTTAAATAGTCATTTATAAAAATGGGATCAATTCCAGAATTTTATTATAAGGCAACCAGTTCCTACTCTATTATCCAAGATATAGAAAGAGAATTTGATTCAAAAATAAAAAAAAAAAAAGACTTTAACTTGAATTATTCAGCTCTTTAAAAAAATCATGGGGACACTAGACATTCTGGCCTTTCAGTCAAGTTAAATAAGTGTGAAAATTCCATCAACAACCACTTGGGGTTTGATGAATGATTCTTTCATTTATGTAGCACATGTGATGGACTTTAAGTATTTGTAAAATAATTACACAGACAGTAGTCATGAGAATCAATTGTAACAATAAATATAATTACAAGTCTAGAGAAAGGAACATGTTTTGCATTTCTCAGGTTTCTGTTTGATTGGATTTATTGATACTGTGTGGTTTTGCAGTTTCCAAAGAATTTGTGGCTCTGGCTTAGAAAGAACATCTGTCTTGATGTATAGCCTTTTATTTTTCTAACATAGTACTCTGACATACTGCTATATTAAGTAATGATTGGAACAGCATATTTTGTAATACCAATTAAGAGTTGGTTAAAAGTGCCATCAGTGTGGTGGGCCCATTGCCATGTTTATCAACGCTGTACTTACATTTTAGTTTTGAGATGGCTTGTGAGCATTTTCACAACTGCTCTCAGTATCAGAAATACTGAAATACAGGAATCATCTTGCAAATACATTAGTTCTCAGAGAAGAAGCAAATATGTTTTGCTATTCCAAAGAATATTTCTCTTTTTGTCTGTATTTGCCATGTGGGTGATGATGCAAGTTTACTTTATAGAAAAAAATTTACATTTATGAAAGGAACATTTTAAAATCTTGTTTGTAAAATCACTCAGTTTGAAATGTGTGCTTTGCATAATTCTGATTTATGTAGCTTCATACATTGTGCCAAGGGTTTAAAACTGAAGCGCTAAGTCAATTATATTTATTATAAAACATGGAAAATAACCACATGTAAAACTGAAGGCCTGGGCCAATCCAATTAAAATTGCTAGATTTTTTTTTTATGTCTCACTGCTGATTTGAAGATAGCAAATTGAGTCACATTTGCTCAGAAATGATTGGTGATGGAAATCTTTGCATCATCACAAATAACATTAAGAAAAAAATTCCTGCTCTAGTAGCTAGTTTGAATGTTGGTTTCTTTGCATGGTTCTGTGACTCCAGGGAATAAAGCCCTTTCCGTTTCATGTCTGGGAAGTTTGTAAGGTAAAGTAGAAGGATCGTAGGTTCTAGCCCCTGAAATCTATACTCTGAAGACCTAGATTCCAATTCCTGTTTTATTACTTGTGAGATAAATGACTTTAGGCAAGTGGTTAAACTTCTTGGGATTTTTGTTTTGTAACCTGTATTATAATTATAGGATAGTTATAAAGATTTTTCTACATGATGTGGTAAGGAATAAATGAGATTTTATGTCCATCTCAACACAGTGCCTTCCTGTAATTAAAGTCTCAATTTATTGTCCTTGGGGGGAAAAAAAAAAAAAAAAAGTTGCCTGCCGGCTAACTTTTACAAGCTGGAGAAAAGCTGGCTGTTGCAGGTAAATGATGCTTCACAAGCAAAGCACAGAGACCACGTTTTCCTCAATTTGAATCTGTCAATTCGGTGCTGCTTATTAAAGGCCTATCCCTGTTTGTAGACCGTAATTAACACACATCAAACCTGGAAAGTGTGAAAACAGAAGAGATATGTGGGCATGAGATATGTTAAATTCTTTTAGACTGAAGCGAGTCGGTCAGCTTCCTATTCCTGTGTGCTTTGCACTTGCTCTTCTGAGTAAGGCCATGCATTCATTTCAGCAGGGTTTCTTTGTTGTCTTTACCAGGCAACATGCAGTGACTTTTTTTTTTTTTTTTTCATTTTGCAAGTTTGGCAGGTTTTTTTTTTCTTTTTTCCCATTCTTTCTTTCTTTCTTTCTTTGTCTTTTCTGGATTACCTTAATGTTCCTTGTTTTAAATTAGGGTAGGTATTGGATATAAATCTCTTAGGAGTAATCTTTTATCTTTCCGTTCTAGTTCATGAATCATGAGCAGCTTCAGGAGACTATGTTTTTGGTTTTAGTCACCTGTGCAGTTTGAAGGATTTATAAAACAAATTAACAGAACACCAGGACGCTTTTATAATACATGCTGTTTTCAGGGTTGCTTTGTGTAGACTTGGTTTCATAGAAACCATTGGCTGTAGCCTGGCTGATTTATAGATGCAGCAAGATGTTTTTGCCTTTTCACTTAATTATGGGCATACTAAAAATGTTTACAGGAGCTGTCATCTTATTTCTATCTATCTCCTGTCCAGGAAAAAAGGAGGTGTGCGTGGGGGGCTGGGGAGACGGGTGATTTTCTTATAAGTAGGCCTCACAGATTCCTTTTTTAAAAATCACATTGTGTGTTATCGAAACAAATACTGGCTCTTTATTTCTCTATCTCTCTTGTGCTTTGGCTACATTTTACTGTTATTCTAGGCTACCACACTGGGGGAGATGGAAATCTTTTATTAACTGGGATACTAATTTGTACAACTTTGGGAAGTTACTTGAACCTCTCTGAACCTTAGTTTGTTCAATTGTAAAATGAGAAAGCAGGATTAAGGTGATTTCTAAGCGCCTTCCAGTTCTAAAAATTCTCTATTTCTATGATACTAATAAAATAGAGGTTTGAACCAGATGGCATTTAAGCTCCTTTTGTTCTGAGATTTAAGTAGCCATTGCTTTGGTGTTATATACAAATTATAACCATCATTTCATGATTGTGAACCAGCCAATGGGGAGAAATTAAGGAGATTTAGGCTGTTCCCCTTTTAGCCATTTCACCCACTATGTGATGTTTCTCTATAACAGGAATGGTGTTTACACTTTCTTATTTTAGCTATATCCACAGTTTAAGAGGCGCTTTACTCTCCATCTCCTATTCTTTAAGTTCTGTAAGTGAGGAAGAATCATAAAGCAAAGTCAGGCAGCTGGAGGAGGTTAGCTCACAAAAAGAAATGTTCTCCAGTATTTGCCTGTCTTCTTTGTCCTGCAGTCTAAAATGTCTGTGTGGATGTAGTTGAAATGGAGCAAGCAAACCAATGAGGCATCTCATTGGTTTGGTACTACAGTGTAGTAGAAAGAACATTCGTGGGGAGAAGCAGAGGACCCAGTCCTACACTTGACATTGCCTTCAGGTGCATGACTTTGGCAAGTCACTGAGTCTTCCTATCTCTGAATCTCCCCTAAGACTTAATCCTGAGAAGATAGTGAAGAGGAGAGGTCTGCAGCTGGAGACCAGAGGTGGGGAAGGAGGGCGCAGCTCTTTTGCCTTAGGGAAAGCGGGTTCTTGTGGATGACACAGTGCCTGGTCTCTCCTTGCTCTGGCTGTTTGAGGGTCCAAAACAATTCTTGCCTACCTCCTTTCCTTCACTCCTCCAGGACTGAACTCAGCAGAGAGCTGTGGCAAGCCTGGGTAGCTACCAGCACGTTTTCCTCGTAAGTCAGAAGCCACAGCAATCCTTTTCTCCTTGACGTGAGAGTTTTCAAAGGTTAGCTGGATCTACTTCCCTCCCTCCCCACCCATGTGAAAGAGACAGCAGACTCCTCAGAAAATAGAACCGTGACAATGAAGACAATGGTCTTCTCCGGAGCTACCCTCTAAGAGAAAGTTTAGAATCGCAACAGTTCTCTAGACAATTAAAAAAAACAATTGGAAATATTCAGATAACCAGGATGTGGGCCTCATTTCAGCCTTCTGCGGTGTAGCTAGCTGTTGCTTTGGGGGCTGTTGAACACTGCTGATCAGAACATGGTCTTATTGGGCGGGGGGTGGGGTGGGGTGGTTTGTGGCAATTAGTTTGACTTCTGTATTCTGGGTGCACAGATAGAAGCTCAAAAATCCTCCAGTTACCTTGCAAAGAATGCTTTGTCTCTCTGCTTTCTGCAGTCACTGTGCGAAAAAGCATGAGAAGATGGGAGCAGACCCATCCCCAGGGCCCACTTAAAGCATGCTTCTTTCACCTTTGGGTAAAACATCCCAACTGTATAACTGTGTCCCAGCTGCAGACCTCGGAGGAGAGGGAGCACAGGGGGGAGGCTGTTCTTGTGTTTGTCTAGCACACATACTCTCTGTTGCCCTTTCAGGAGCAGAGGTTCATCTTCTGAGCAAAGCCCTCTCAGTGCCTAGAACTTTCGCCTCTTTTTTTTTTTTTTCCACCTTGACATAAAAGCCCTGGAGCAAACAAGTTTTCCGTTTAAGTGAGTTTACTAAACTGGAAGGCTGAATTGAATCTCCTAATAGGCTTGTTTCTTCTAAATGTGAGTGAGTGGTAGTAAACCAGGTTGCCTCTGTATGTTACAATTTAATATTTAAGGGTGGTTGTCTATAGCGAGGAGGCTCTCTTGGGGCCCTGCTGTGCTGAGGCTTCCACTGTTTACTTGGAGTCCCATTCTCAAAGCCTTCCCAGCAGCTGCCTTGTGAAAACACACAGATTCTTTGGCTTCCAAGAAAAGTGTTACAGAGAATGTGTGTTGTGTTCTAAAAGACATTGCCACCCTCCTGGGATGTGTTGTCTATATGTACTGGCTTTTAAACATTTCTATTCACTCCAAAACTTTAGATGGGGGCCAGGGAGGAAGCGAAGGTTTTGTGTAAAACGGTTTCTAACGTGATGTAGAAAACTCAAGGATTGCAAAACAAATAGTCGCACATCATTATTTATAGTTCTGTGTAAATCCACATTTTAATGTTTCTGAAATAGAGCATTAGGGATTTCCATTTTTTAATGACTAACCAAAAACCTCTGTGATTTGCTTTAGTTTGGAGCTCTGGAGATTTTAGGAAACGGTTCTATTCCCGCCGCTGCCCATAGATCTTTAGTGAGTTGTTAGCAGAGGACTGACCCTCACACTTATGTCATTCTGCTGTTTGTTAAAATGATAAATTATCACAATACAGGGGAATGGTGGGTACTTTGGGCTTCCAGGTGGTCTCAAAATGCAGGCTGAAATGCAGGGACTATAAAGGGATTAGAAAACAGAAATGAAAAATGAAAAGGATGCTGTTAGCACAATGTTTTGAATATTTAGATAAAATTAATTCTATGTGGAAAAACATAGATCTACAAAATAGAGTTTATATAATTCTTCCACTGTTTTTGTAACAAATAACAGATTTTATTTTTTATTATTAACCCCTGTCCAGGGAAGTGTTTTTAAAACTTTAGCACATGTTAGTTTATAATACACTGTATCCATAGTATTCTGTGCCCTAACAGTACCTAGAAAATGGTGGACCGCTCTCTTTTTTCTGTTTGAGATTTAGATTTCTTTAAATTTCAAACAATTAGACTTTTAAACCCATAACTGATTTGACCAAATATTATTTGTACTTCTGCACAGATGTCACACACAGATTACTCAGTTTGAAGGAATGAAATTTACTTCAACCTTGTCAAATGTTTGGCATTTAAATGTGTAGCCATTTTAAAAATAGCTTCCATTATTGCTTTATAAAATCAAACAACCCTGATAATAGAGCATGCCAAGTTGGTCCTTAGTAGAAACAATTCCAAGATTTATTAATTCATAGAATTTTCTTCTGAGTGGTAGGTACTATTATTTTTAATATCCCATTTTACAGATGAGAAAGCAAAAATAAGGTCTTTTCCCTGACAACTCCGAGTATTTATTGCCAAGGTTAATACCCAAGAGATTCAGCTGGCACAACCATAGTAAATTATTTGTCTTATGAAAACCTCGAAGATACACATTCTTTTTACTGGAACATTGAATTTTAAAAAGTAATATTTAGATATCCAAAACAGCTGCTTGTTATAGAATTTGGGCAACAAAATTTTTGTGATTCCAGTGCCTACCAGTGTGGCTATTACTAGATACCCAGTTAATATATGTTGAATGACGTCGAATGGAAGAATGCCTGATTCAGGTTGTTAGGCAGTGAAACATCTTTCACAAGAATTTCTTTCTTTTTTTCATGGAAGGCAAAGTTTTACTTCTGTACTTCATCTGTTATACACACCTATGTGTTTGGTTGATAATTGGAAAGGTTACTTTGTTCAGCATATTTGATTTTTAGTAAATATGCCACATCGTTTACTAAGTGAAAGTAGGAAGCAGGTGGGAAAAGAAAGCATTGGACTCAGTTATAGCTCAAATATGATTTTGGTTCTGTCACTTACTTGCTGTATGACCTTCAGAAAGTTTTTCTCTCTGAACTTCACTTTCCCAGTCTTTAAAATGGGCAGAGAAATAACTAGTAGTGGTAGTAGTATGAGGATTAAATGAGAACGTCTGTGTAGACTAATAATACAGTGACTGGAATTTAGTAGACAATCATGTCCTTCTCTGCTAGAGTAGCAAATCACAGAACATAACAGCAAATCACATCCTGTAAGAAACAAATTTGTGTTAGTGGCTCCTGGCTTTCACTGTAGGGCTTACATGAAACGGTGAATTAAAACAATCCTTAGAGACTAACAGACTAACTCCCTTATTTATATACTCTATCTTCTTTAGCCCTCATAAGCACTCAAAAAATTGCCTTTTCTTTTTTCAATTTATCTCCTTTACCTTTCTCCCCTTTCAGAGAAAGGAAACAACCATGTAAAATAGAACAAAAACAAGCTGCTTAAGAAGAGAGACAGTGGCTCAGTGAATGAGGAAATAATAATATAGTTTATATCTGTTGAGTTACTCCCCATGGATGAGACACCAGCCACATACTGCGCAAATTCCACTTGATTCTAGCAAAAATGTTTGGAATGGATATTACTATAAACACCACTTGTTTTAACAAATGAGGAAACTAAAGTTCAGAGAGATTAAGAAAATTTGCCCAATATTAAAAAAAAAAAAAGGCAAGGAAGTGGGAGAACTTGGATTTGAAGCCAAGTCTATTTAATTCTAAAGACCGATTTTCCTTAATCACTACAAAATAATGTGCTCTAGACACACGTATATACATATAACCAAGATAAATTGTCTTGAGCTTCTTTTTTTTTTTTTTTTCTTTATGGAATATGTGTGTGGAGATGATAGACTTGAATCATAAACCTGGAAGACTGAGAGCAGGTAAAGCTGTGTCTTCTGGGTGAATGACAGGTTGGTTTGGACCTCAGTACTGCCCCGAAGGTTGAGGATGAGAGACATCCCCATGAGTCACGGAGCCTGAGCCTTGTCACCAGCCTCTCTCAGCCTCGTCTCCTTAGCCATCAAATGGAAACCTCATGCCTACCTCATCCTACTCTTGTGAGGGTGACACATATAAACTGTAAAAATGCCGTTTTACTTTCTGGAGTTAAGAATAACTGCCGAAATCTTAGTGTCTTCCCAAACAAATGGTACTTTTGTAGGTAGAAGGTAGATTTTAAAATATTTCTAAATTGTGTTTACAGATAAGTTCTTGGAGAAAGAAAGATGCTACAGAGATGCTGTCAATTTACTCTGATCCTATTTCCATGCTTATTTTGAAGGCAATTTTAGGTTGTTATGATTAGATTAGAAAACTCTTGAACAATAATGTCTTTATGCTTAGTCTGCTTTAAAGCTATTAGGTCATTTACATTGTGACCTTTGCTTTGTAATTCCTTATCAATCCAACTGCAGTGGTAGTTAAAATCCATTTTGTATGTTAATGCTATGAATTTTTAAACAAATACCTACCAGAGTGCTGTTATTAGCTGTATCACCCGTGTGGCTTACTCATCAGCAATGAAAGTGTTAGCTAAAAAGTCATGGCATCAACCGAGTACAGGTGAGGCAGTCAACAAAACAGAGGTGTGGTTAACCAAACAGACTCTACACTCAGACAGCCTGACCTGCTTTGGTTAGCTAAGCATGCTCTTCCAAACAGGGAGAGCAATGGTAACTTTCTTATAGGCTATTTATTATTATTATTATCATTTTTAAAATTTTTATTTTTTTAGGATACATCGATTTACATAAATGTTACACAGAAATTTTAGGAGTACCCATATGCCCCACCTCCTCTTATAGGCTATTTATGAAGATTATATGAAATAATCCATGAAAAGCACTTAGCCCAGCCCCTGGTACGTAGGAAGCACTAAATAGACATTTATTCTCATTTTTAGCATTAAATAAATGATAACCCTTATCAGTGGTAATGACTCCTTCCTTAAAAAGTGACTTTAATTATGAAGTCTCCATGGCCAGAGTGAAAGTGAAAAGGGATGCAATTTATCCAAATAATTTGGGCCTCAAATTCACTTTGGTCCTAATAATTCGATTATTTTTGCTATTTGACAAACATTGAAAGGAAAATAAAAGCTAAATTTAATGTATGTAAATATAATCTCAAATTAGTTCACCTAAAGCAAAGATGCTTCCTTTTATCATGTGCCCCAAGGTCACAGAGCTAATCAGTGGTAGAACTGGCTTATGAACTGGGTGGTCTGGATCCAGAGCCCACATTCTTAACCTCTCTGCTCTATTTAGAATTAGGGGATCAGAACATTTGTCCTTCCCATTTTGAATTGGTGAATGATTCCCTATGTTTCACTCTTCGGGCGAAATCATTTGCAGCATTGACAGGAATGTAGTCATTTGTCAAAGGAGAGAATGGAAAGAGCATGGCTTTTGTGTTAAGGCACCTAGGTTTTACCTCTGGTCCTTGACTCTAGTTTGCCATGGGATCATAGGCAAATTATTGAACTTTTCTTAACTTTTTCTTATTCTGAGTTACTTCTTCTGTAAAATGGAAGAACAATACCTTGCAGCTTTCCTCCTTCCCTCCCTCCCTCCCATTTTTAATCTGGAGATACTATGCTGTGTACCTGGTCCATGATTGACAGTCACAGAATGGTACTATCATAAAAGGATATTTTTCAGACTTAACACATTTTTCCTTCTGTACTGCTAGCACTAAATTATGTTTGGGTAAAGTGTTTGATTTGTTGGCCACATATAGACACTGGAGGGAGTTTGAATTTTAGAGTTTGACAGATTGGGGCTTATGTCCTAGCTCTTTTATTCACTAAGACCATACACATATTATTCACTATCTTAGTTTCCCTGCTGCTATGATAAATACCACACCGTGGGTTGGCTTAAACAACAGGAATTTATTGTCTCATGGTCTTAGAGTCTGGAAGGCGCACTTCCTGCTGGGGTTGGTGGTCTTCTGGCTGGCTGGTACTTCTGGGGTTCCTTAGCTTTCCATTCACGTGGCAGTGTCCTCTCCTTTCTCTTCTGGGTCCCCACTGACTTCTGGTTTTTCACTCCTCCTGTGGCTTTCTCTTTGTAAGGCCTCCAGTAATAGGATTAAGACCCAGCCTGATTCAGTTGGCCACACCTGAACTAGAAGTAACACCTTCAAAAAGGTCCATCTACAATGGGTTCACACCCACAGCAATGGGGTACATTACTCAGTCCACTGTTTTCACTTTCTTTCTCTAAGCTCAATGCCCTCATAAGTATAGTGGGGTAAGAGTATGTAGTTGAAAGAATACAAGGATTAAATGAGATATTATATGGAAATTACCTGCCCTAGAAGTAATGCTCAATATGTGGCATCTCTAGTCGTAAAGGACTGGATATGCCAACAAACAGGTGAGCATGTGCTAGCCTGTCTCCTCTGCGTTAGTTTACTCCATGATGGCTGTAATAATTTAAAACTCATTGTTGCTGAAAAGCAAAGTAGGATTATGGACGGTTATGGGAAACGGGATTTGTGTAACTAAGAATGCTGGTACACATTTTTTTTGGCCACCTCACTGGGTTGTTTTGGGAGTCAAGGGAGGTAATTAATAGAGCTGCGCCATTCAGAAGCCTAGATTCATTATTATTCTAAGACTTAAGTGATAAAGGATCTAAACCTTCCAAATACATGAAAGCTCTGTTTTTATTAATGTCTTCCAAAATGAGCCTCAGACTCTCTTTGTATACTATGATCATTAGTAACTTTGGAGACTTATCACAGACCTGGACCTACCTCTTGATTCTGTATGACTTTAAATAACTCAATTCTTTTTACATTCTGATTTTCTCATTTATAAAATGAGATTTATAATAGTGTCCAACATCTAACGTGGTTGTGAGGATTAAACGAGCTAATATGTGCAAAGGCTTAGTACCATGCCAGGTACTCTGAAAACCTCTGTAAATGTTCGCTGCTTTAAGAAAAACACATTTTTTTTTTTAAGCATGAAAAACTTTTAAAATGAGTTTTATAAGTTTTTTTTAGTAAGTATGTATGATCAACAGTTTGGAAATGTTTACATTATGTATTCAGGTTTTATTTTCTTGTTGGTGGTTGTGTTTAGTGTTTAAGCGCTTGATTGTCCAGGTTAATCTTTGAGTAAATTTTGTATCAATCAGACAGATGCAAGTTTTACTTTTATCAGTCTATTACTTCAGGTAAACAAGCATTCCATTCTTTGACAGAACGTTAAACTGTTATGTTCCTTTTGATGGAGGGCTGACATATTCAAAGCACTTGTGAAAGAAAGAAAACAGCACCTGTTTTCTAACATTGTGTAATCGAAGGCTGTTTCTAGAGGTTCCTTGACTGAATCTTTTTGACTCTTTTTACCTCAATGATTAATTTGCCAAACCAGAAATGTGTGAAGTAATTTTGGGCTCAGTTCAGTGTAAGGTCTAACACAGAAAAGCTTGAACCAACACCAAACAGAAGGGAAATCTCTTTTAAATATTGACAAAGGAAAAGCATATAAGTAATTATTTTAAGGCCCTAAGGAGTCTGGGACGGATACATTGGAATATATTACTTTCGTAAAATGCTTAGGAGGAGAGTTACACTTAACGGTGGCTTAGTTTCGCGTCATTCTCTGGGGATTTGTATCCTAGCATTTGAGAGATAATGCAGGAAAATGAAAACAAGAACTTGCTGGTCGTGCAGGACACGCATGTCCTAAATTCAGCGATGTGATATGGGTATATTTAGCCCTTCTGAAGACATCTCTTTCACTATCCCACAAAAGGAATGGTGGTTTCTATGATTTCAAAGGTCCTAACTCAAAACAATCAGTTATTAATGCAAACCTACCAGGTCACTACCCTGGTTAAAACCTTCGACTGACTTTGCATTGCCTGCAGGATAAAGTCCAAGCCCTCTGCATACTATGCAAGGTCCCCTGTGATTTGGCTACTGCTTATCTCCACCACTCCCTGAGTGGTAAATTTCACTTCCGTGCCACCCAACTACATACAGTGACTTACCCAGCACGCTGCACTCCTTCTGGAAGACCCTGATGGCCCCTTCCCACCCTTCACTGGTCAAGCTCAGATGGTTTCGCCTCTGGGTAGCCCTTCCTGATAACTTTTTGCCTATTTGCTCTTCTTCCCTACCCCCTCTCCCCAGCATGTTTTGTAATCTTGTTCTGTGTTCCTTATACAATTAAAAAAATCATATCACTTATCACATTACTTTGAAATTATCTTTTTGCTGACCTGTTTCTCTGGCTAAATTGACTCATGTTGGTATCCCTTGTGAGTGGCACAGTGCCAAAATCTTGGTAAAGATTTTCTGAACCAGGCTGTGAGTTAATGAACCACGCCGGAGGTATCTTTGAAGGGAAACAGCCTCCTGTCAGCATTCTAAGATTCTAAGCAGGGATCTGTGAATTTAACAGCTTTACACCTCCTGACCATAATTGAGGTGGGGTGGCACCACTGGAGGATAACCTGGAAGGTGGGAGGGACTTCAGAGCATTTCTATTGTGCGTTGTTGTCAGTAGGAAACGCATACACACCACACACACAAAACAGTCCCACACAAAGCCCTTGTACAAACATACCTCTGTTTGAAGATAGCAAGTGATAAATAGGTTACTTGGAGTATAGGAGAGAGTATGGACAGTGGATTAAATAAGGGAGAGGGAATGGGGGCAAGTTGCTTACCATTCTTTAAAAAGAAAAAAAAAGCACAATTAATTGAATGGCAAGTGGCAGGAGTAGCTTGTTAATCCAGGATATACAGAGGGTTTAAGAGTCAGCAAGGATTTTAGGACAGAGCACTTTTGATGATGATGACAATGATGGCGTTGAAGAAAATGTTCTTTCTCTGTGCCAGGTCCTGAGCTCTGTGCTGAATCCCCCCTAATCCATCCCATACACGAAAGTGATAGTGCAATGATTCCATTTTACAGGAGAGAAATATGAGCTTAGAGGTGGAGCAAGTTGCTCACTATCTTAAAAACCTGGTCTGTTTGCTCCTAAGCCCTTCCTTGTTAACTGGTGCTGCTCTTATCTTCTTCTTTTGCCTAGAAAAGATTTTTTCCCTTGATACATAAGACTGTTAGGAATATAGCAAGTTTCCTTCTTTCCCAGATCATCCACATTCCTCTAATATTTTCTTTTCACAGTTTGTCCTGGCTAACAGGTAGCCAGTGCAATAGACAAGGACAGGATACTATGTTGTATTGGATACTGATATTATAAATTTCTGTCTAGAAGGTGAGAAGAAACAGAAATATGACATGATGAGTAATGAGTGTTAGAAGATATTTTAGATGGTTCATTTTGAATGATACCTGAGGAAGAGGTGATTGAAGAATTTAGCAAAAAGTATTGTTTTAGTATTTAAGCTCAGAGCATTTGAGATTGGAGGAAGAACGTTGGAGAAAGATTAACAAGAAATAATGTTTTCAAATTCCTTGTGTGATTAGAAGCCATCATTTTAAGTGACCTGAGGCAGAAATACCACTGTTTTACAACAGTGCTCTAAAGTAACATTACAGAGAGTTTGTGCACTTTTGAAAATTTATTTTGGGTATACCCTTTTGATGCCAAATTATATAAAAGTTCTGATTATTATTTTTTTAAATTATGCAACCTTATAGCATGCACTGCTTTCATTTTTTTAAAATTAGGATAAGATTCTTGGTTTGGGGTATAGAACTGAAAGACTAACATTTCTCAAACAAATAAAGCCTTTCAAATTTTAAGTAATTATATCACAATGTGCAAAATCTACCTCCTGTCTCAATTTGCAAACAAAAGCTCCAAATTGAGTACCATAACTGAGGAGTTAAAAATTGAGCAATGATGTACAGATGTGCAAGATAATTTGTACAGATTTGGCACTTAAATAATGCAGCAGCTGAAGCATATCTTTTAAAATTTCATTTAACTGGATCTACTGCTCACACGGCCCCCCTTCATTTCCTGAGGATGTGGATCCTCATTCTTTCCCATATGGTGAGAGAATCTCTGCTATCCAAGCAGTCTCCTCTTTTGATTTCTCAGCAAAGCAGTTGCTTTGAAAAGAAGCTCAAAGAATTATCTCGAGATGGTTACCCACTCACCCATTTTCTTGCCCTGAGGAGAAAGTTTCTTTTTACCTAGCATTTTTCAGAGTAAGGACATGAGGTCTTGAAGCATATTTTTCATATCCTTTTTCCCTGCCCTCCCCTCCCCTTCTTTTATTTTTTATTTTTTCCTTTTTTTACCGTACATCTTTCTCTACTGAATTTGGAGTCTCCTACGCAGTGGTATTATAGAGAATGCTAAGCATACTCCATGTATATCATGGTGAAAAAAAAGAGTTTGTCACTTATTCATGTTTGTTAGTGTAACAATGCAGTAATATGGCCTATTTTGGGGAGTGGGGTTGTCACTTGAGTCAGCTCATAAGTAGCTCAACATGTAACTTCACTATTTCTTGCAAATAAATCATTTGAGAGGGGGTCATTATTACCTAAATAGCTTGCCAGTGTTGCTCTGAATAAAAGATAGCCACCGCAGTGGTCTGTACAGAAAGTTTTTTCTGCCTTCTTTAGTGAGGATGACGGATAAGAGGCAACCAGTGCTTTGGGAAAAGATAAGTTTAGCATTTAAAAGCTTAACACGTCATCACTTCTGGATGCCTCTGCTCCCAACTGTAATCATTCTCTGGGTGTGTTTCCAGTGCAGAATCACCATGCATAGTTTTTTTTTTTTTTTTTTTTTTTCTTTTCATGAATGGCTGCTTTAGAAATTTTGATGGATTGCAGCTCATTGAGGAGACAGATAAATTTATCATTGTCTGTTATACTGAATTCTAAATAAAGTAGGAAGTTGTAAACTTCTCAGAGACTTCCTTTGAACTTATTGCAGGAGAGTTCCTACATTCC
This sequence comes from Chaetophractus vellerosus, assembly GCA_004027955.1. Lineage (NCBI taxonomy): Eukaryota > Metazoa > Chordata > Mammalia > Cingulata > Chlamyphoridae > Chaetophractus > Chaetophractus vellerosus. The sequence goes on along the minus strand of PVKH010001023.1, from coordinate 3,225 downwards.
AGGTCTGTGGTTTTTTCTTGTTGTTGTTGTTGAATTTTTAAAAAATATGCCTTTGTTGGATCAATAAAGGAAAGTAATTCTACATTATACATGTCTAGCTCCTTCAGAAAAAGAGCCCTGGGGATTTTACAGCCAAATCAGCACTTTGGTTTATTATCCCATTTTGGCCATATCTATCAGACATAGGCATTTTCCACTGGCTGTTTATTCATGAAAAAATGTTCAGCATTTACTCCCAGCTCAGTGCTGTGGTGTAGGGGCCAGAGATACAGTGGTGTGCCAAACAGTTATACGGTCCCTACCTTTCATAGAGCTGGCTGTCCTCATCTGGATTATATCCACATCTTCCATTTACATGGAGCTAGAGAAGTGTTAAAGGTACAAGTGAAATGGTTAAAGGTTCAAATTGAGAGGCGTTAAGCTGATGTCAAATTGTGGATATTTAAGAGACTTTTGCAACATTGCTCACACTTGATTGTCATCATATAGACCTAGCAGTTATTGGCCCAGAGAGTGCAAAGTATGACAATGGTTTACACTCAACTGATGAGCAAAACACTTTTGTTTATCCTTCATTTATTGACTCTAAAAATATTTATGGGAGTGCTTTCCCTGGGTTAGTGCTGTTCTAAGCACTCAGGTCACAAGATTGAGTGACTGAAAAGCCCCTAGTTTATCGTGCTTAGATTCAAGTATGGAGACAGGTAGGAAGCAAAACTGGTGGGTGATATTGCAATTTCATTGTGTAAATATGGACACATCTGCTGAGGATTATATTGTATGTTATCCAGGCTTCATCTGTGCCCCATTTTATATACCTGGGTGTATTCTATGTTGAAAAGATTTAGCGATGGCCACCACCATAGCCTGTGCTACATAAAAAAAGAATTTGATTGTGGGAGCACTTTTGTGGGTACTTAAGTAGCAGCTAGCAATGCATGCGATCTCCACAGATAAGGAGTATGGACTATGAGTGAGGACCAGTTCAAGGTGTAGAGATAAGAATGGTGAACAAGAATAATATAATCCTTGTCCTCATGCCATTTACATTCTTGCTGGAAGGAACAGATGGTGAAAATAATAAACTAATTGGGTTACCAAGATAATTTATGGAAATAAAAAGTGCTTCAACAGAAATAAAACACTCTGATGTGAGAGTGCTGGGGGTTGGGGGTTGTGCTTGCTACTTAAGACAGGTTAACTGGGAATGTTTTCTGGTGTTTGAACTGCTATTGAGTCCTGAACGCTGAGAAGGACTTGTCTTTTCAGAGCCCAAGAGGGAGGAAGCGTGCAGCAGCAATTGCAAAGGGCTGGAGGCAGGAATACATTTTTGGTGTTTCAGTGACATAAAGGAGGTCAGTGTGGTGAGAGCATGATGGGAGGGAGGGAGCGGTAGGATATGAGTATGAAGGTGGGCAAGGCCTTGGTTGGCAGTTCGAATTTTATTGTAAATAGAACAGAAAGGCATGCAAAGGTTTTTAAGTAAGTAGTCATGTTATATTCCTAGAAGACCACTCGGTAGTGCACTGCAAGCATGCAAGCAAAGAGGGCTATTTAGAGGTTCTTTGTGGTCCTTCAGGCAAGAGTAATGAAGCTTGACACCAGCTGCAGTGGTGAAAAATGAGTTGCAGAGAAGTAAATGTTTTGAGGTTTATTTTGCTGGTGGAATCCATAGGCTTTGACAGACTGGGTGTGGAAATAGGGGAGCGGGAAGAATCAAGGATGGTGTCCAGGTTTTTGGCTTGAAACAGCATCCCTCAAATTTGGAAATTACATTACTGGGGGTGCTTGTTCTAGGTGGAGTTGAAAAGGCAGCAATGATAATAACTGTAGCGAAAACATTTATAAGCGTGTACCACTTGTCAGGCGCTCTACTAAGTGCCTAGCAGCATAATTTTATTTAATCCCCACATTAAGCCTGGGGTGTAGGTTCTATTGTTATGGCTGTTTTACAGATGAGGAAACTGAGGCACAGAGATATTTTTTTTTTTATAACTTTCCAAAGGCCACAAGCCTACTAAGTGGCAGAGTAGGGATTGAAACTTGGACAGTTTGATTCCAGAATCCATGTCTTCTAGCCCCCCTCTTCTGTATTGCTTCTCTGTGCTTTAGTAAATATACTCTGTTTTCTAAAGCTGTCTTGGATTTATTGCTGAAGCTAACAGTTGTCTTTTGAAACTCAGCTGTTTAGGTTAACATTCACCCATTGCCCAAACAATTCAGCTCATTTTTGCACCAGGTAGAAATGATCCTGCCTGCTTAGGGAGAGCTGACCCCAATGCAAGCCCAGGGGGCAGTTTCACAACTGCTCTTTATCACCTTCCCGTGCTGATCGTTAATCTATGGGGGAGGCAGAGCATAAACTGGATTGTGACATCTACTGTTAGTACATCTTTTATTTTCTTGACTTCAACATCCAAGGGATTAGTAACAATGATAAAATAATAACATCCCTTACTATGTGCCAGTCATCTTGTGGGTGCTTTATATAACATTATTTTATTTATTTAATCTTTTCCACAATCCAAAGAAATATTATCACCAGGAGGAAACTGAGCTCAGAGAGGTTGTATAATTTATTAAGGCGTGTCAGTGGTAGAACCAAGATTTTAATCTGTGTCATACTTTGGTGGTGTTCTTCTCTTTTAAACTTCATCTCCTTCGTAAGCAAAGAACCCGCACTTGAAGTGTACCGTTGCCAGAGAGGAACATGTCCTGGGCATGTAAAAAGGTAAATGCTTTGCTGTACTTCCAGTGGTAGAATTGTATTAAATTCTCATGGGTTGTCAATCAAAGATTGCTCATTTAAGGAAAAAAAAAAGGCCCTTATTTTACAATTTGATTTGAAATACTATTGAGAAGTTTCTAAAGAAAGTTTAGGCCAGCCTTTATGAGAAATAAATGCTTAATAACTTGGTTCTTTTCTGCCAGTAGTGCATTGGGTTTAGTTTCAGACAATATAGTCCACTCTAGCTAGTTTAAACAGAAAGGAATGTTTCAATGCATATTTCACTGCTTAAAAAAATTCATTGGAAGGCTGGAGGAGCAGGGTGTGGGCTGAGCTTCCAGAGCTTCCCTAGTACTCAGAATTTGAATCCCGTTGAGTCTGCTGCTGTCTGTAAAGCTGTGACAGCCAGCGCAGGGAATTGTTAACTAATTGCAGGGTCTGGTTGCCTCCTCCACCATGCAGGCCAGCAAAATGCATGCCCAGGATTCAGTCTCTCT
>PVKH010001022.1:0-32693 GCA_004027955.1 Chaetophractus vellerosus | reverse complement strand
CAAATTTTAAGGTAGACAAAAGATACCTTTTGCCAAGTGCAGGCATACCTCTATCACAAGTAGTTTTTTTTTTTTTTTTTTTTTTTTGAATAACAGACCACTTTGAGAATTTAATGAACACTGCACATCTTTTCTCCAGGAAAATGCACTTGTCCACATATATAGCTGATTTCTCACCTTATCAATCAGCTGCTTTACTTAAGTAAAGTATATTTTTCCAACACCATGTTTAGTTATGAGGTCCACCAAGGCACACCTCTTAAGTTGTATTTATTTCCTGTGGTAAAAATTCCCAGTACCATTTTTTAACCTATTTTCTCTACATTGATATATAAATATTTGAGGCTGAATGTAGGCCTCCCTCCTTGCCTCTTTGCTTTTTTCTCATTAGAATTACTGGAAACTTTTTCGCTGTTGTGCTCATTCTTTTTAACATGCTAATTCTTCTCTGTGGTATCTAGTTTTCCGACATTAGCTAAGAATTTTTCTCTTTCCTCATTTAAATAAAACCTTCCTCATCTGACTGTTGAGTCATCTGCCAATTTATTTTGGTCCTTGTGAAGCATATTTGATCACTTGCTTGAAGCTCATTGCTTTAGTATTGTTACTCGTGGTTTAGAAAATCATTTCTTGTTATAGCCTCACATTTGTTTCTCATTTCCTTACTTTTCCAAAGGCAGGATAACCTTTATTAGAAAAAAGAAATTAAAATTGCCTCTAATTATCCCTTGAATTCTTCTGTTTCCCATCTGAGATTTCAGACTAACTAGAGAGACACATTCTAAGGTTTTGTATGTTTGTCTTTGATCTTAAAATCCCTTTCATTTCCAAGTAAATTTTCAGAATCAGGAGTATGAGTTATGATTTGATAACTCATAATGTACAGTTTGAGCATTGGCTTTCTTTTCCTTCTCGGATCCATTCTAGGAGGATGGTGTGTTTTCTTATTTGCCATATCACATCTGTGTATAACTGTCAGTGTCATCCTCAGTGGAAACTGAAGGACCCGTGGGAAATGGTTTAGTACTCAGAAATGGTCCTCGTGGAATCAGTGGTGAAAGGCCCATCTGTTGCTTGACCACATAGTAGCATGTTCCGCACCTGTTAGTGCCTGTGATGCCTCAGCTCTATGAAGTGTCTTGCACACAGCTTCTTGGAAAGGCTCCGAATCATCCCCTGCAGTAGGAAGAGCTTTACTCCTGTTATGTGGATTCAGAAGCACAGAATTATTTCTCTTGTCTTCTGTCCATTTTTGCTGATAAATCTCTGGATGAACCAATTTTTAAAATCATTTTCTAACCTATTATTATGGGAAATCCATAATGGTATAATGAATGCCTGCATACCCATTGCCCTGCTTTAGGGTTATCAAATCATAGCCAGTTTTTGTGTAATTTAGCCCCCATTCACTTCCCTGCCCCTACTTCTGAAAAAATTTTAAAGCAAGTCTCAAGCATCATTCTGTTACATCTGCAAATATGTCATTATGTATCTTTAAAAGATAAGAATCCTTTAAAGAGAACCTCAACACTGTTACCTTGGTAAATATTAACAGTTATATCATCATCAAATGTTCAGATAGTGTTCACATTTCCCTGGTTGTTTTAAATGTTTACTTGTTTGAGTCTGGATCCAGATAAAGTCCATACTTTGTGATTGCTTGAAATGTTTCTTAAATCTCTTTCAATCTATTGGTTCTTCTTTTGTCATTTTTCCCCTTACATTTTCATCTTAAAATGTTTTTGTTAAAGAAGCTGAGACACTTGTTCTTCATGGTTTTATGCAGTTTGGATTTGGTTGATTGTGTTATTGTAGTGATGTTTACCATGTTCCTGTGGTTGTATATTTCCTACAAATTGACAGGTATAGAAGCTTGATCAGATATTTTTGACAAGGCACTTTGTAAGTGGTGTTACGTACTTCTGTTAGGAGGTAACATAATGCCTGGTTATCTCTCTTGTGATTTAGAGCCACTGATGATCATTGTAGCTCCATTAATTGATGAGGGGTTTCAAAATGTTGATTTTTCTCATTCTGTTATCTCTTCTTCATTTATTACTTGGAATATTTCATCAGCTATTTGATTTTTCTGAGGCAGTGTTTGTTTACCCCCTGACCCTTTTTAAAAACTGTTTCCAATTAGTTGGTTCTCTAGCATCTCTTCAAAAGTTTACAATGAGTTCCTGCCTACCTCTTCCTCCCTCTGTGCTGTTATGAATTTATGGATTAAAACATTTGATATTTTTCAGTCAATAGTGTTTATTACCCTTACCAACAGTCCAGTTGTCCGCTCTTTGGCTACCAGGAATTGGCTATTGAGTCCTCTTGATACAGCCCTGGTAGTCTTTGGTAACTTCCTTGCATTGTAGTGTGACAAGGTATTGTGCATTTCCTGTCCCAGACTTGGAAGCAACCATTTATCCAAGGAGCCCTGGTACCCAGCAGTAGGAATGGTTATTGAGTCCAGCCTTTTCAGTGGACAGAGCTGGGAAGTTGGTATTTTTTTAAAAGGTAAAATATTGATACTTAAAGCTAAGTCTATGGGGTTTTTACTTTATTTTATTAATCTTAAATTTGTATCACCTTTACCCACACGAAAAATCCCAGTTCTTAATAAGACCAAGTGCATAATTATTGATATATTCTATCCCACATTGTACACATTAACAGCCTCAGAATAACAATACCAACACTACCATCAACAATATGAATATTGAAAATAGTTACACAATTTTTTGTGTTGTTTTCTTTAGGGATATACCAGCAATGTGCAATCTAATAACTGTGTTTTAACGTCACTTGGAATCATTCTTTCCATGTTGTTAGATCACAGCCAGATATGCAGTTAGTTTGTGTATTTTGCTTTAGTTTCAATCTTTAGTGTTTCGTTTTTGAAAATAAGTCTAGCTTTCCCTTTACCTATTTCCTTCCTACTCCATAGGTAACAAATTTTTAACTTAAGTGTAACTTACTTTTTTTATTTTTTAAATTTTACAGAATATAAGCAAAAGCATATAGATATTTATATGCCTCCCTCCCGTCTAGGTAAATGATAGCATGCCATACACAATATTCCACTGTGCTTTTTTCACGTACACACACAAAAATCCCAGCAATTGCTCCGCAGTAGTATATAAAGATATATTTTATGACATTTTGTAGCTGTTTAATTCTCCAGGCATCTCTTGAATGATACTTGGATTATTTTCAGTCTTTGCCATTCCAAATAGTGCTACAGTAAATAGCCATGTGCTTGCATCTTTTCATATTTTTGCTTTTGTATCTTTGGGATAGTTTCCTAGAAGTGAGATTGCTGGGTCAAAAGGTAAATGCAAATGCCATTTTGCTAGATATTGACAAATTCTTCTCCATAGGAATTTTTTTTTTTTTTATTACATATCTCCCCTTCCCCCCCGCTGCGGGGACGCGCCGAGACTGGTCACTGCGCAGGCGCGGTTTTCCCCGCTTGTGGGCAGCTTCTGCTTCCATTCATGGCCGGCTTTCAGTTTGCAGGTGGCTGGCTGCGCTCCATTCGCGGGCGACCTGCCCTGCCCATGGCGGCTTTTGCCCTGTCTGTGGCAGCTTTTTGCCCTGCCCACGGCGGCTCTGGCCCGCCCATGGCAGCTCTGGCCCACCCATGGCAGCTTGCCATTCTCAAGGCGGTCTGCCCACTAGGAGAGGTCCCCGGGAACCGAACCCGGGGCCTCCCATGTGGTATGCCGGTGCCCTATCCACTGGGCTATCGAGCCGGCCCCTCTCCATAGGAATTTGATTCCTCTCTGTATCCTAAGAATCTTTCTTCCTGACATCCTTTTTTCTTATGCCTTCTATTGAAAAGCATTATACATTCTTGAATTACCTGGAAAACATAGAGATGTTCTTCAGGCTCTTTGCCTTTTCTCCTCAAGTAGGGAACCAGCTTATATTTGTGCTATTATTATCTTGGAGGTCACTGAAACAGTTTCCTCTTGATTCTACCCTCCTGCGTAAAAGTATGAAGTACAGCATTTTTAAATGCCCTCTAGAAATTCTATAGAAATTGCTATAGCAAAATAGCTAAGAATTAACGCATGCTTGCTTGTTTTGTTGAATTTTGTAAATTGAGCTTGAGCCTAAAAGGCTTAACATATACTTTTAATTATTATGTGGGTTTTAACAGAGGATGGATGACTATTTATCATGCTTTATCTTATACCTTGTTTTCTCTCAATCTTTATACTAATTATTTTCTTGACATTCTTTAGCTCGATAACTATGGACAACAAGAACTTACAGATCTTTTTGTGAACTACAATGTAAAGTCTCCTATTACGGGAAATGATCTGTCCCCACCAGTATCTTTTAACTTAATGTTCAAGACCTTCATTGGGCCTGGAGGGAACATGCCTGGGTATGTGTTATCTGCTATTAATCTATTTATGTCACAAAGTTTTGTTTGTAACAAGAGGTAAATATCAGTGCTCTGAAGGAAAGATACCAAAAAACAATATACAGAAAGTTCAAATAAATATATTAAGAAGAAATAATGACATGTATTTTCTTGGATTGTGTTCTAATTCTTTTTGAATATAGTGTTGACACTTTTTTTTCTTCCATAATATAAATAAGTTTATGTTCATTATATCTTCTAGTTATAGCTGCAAAGGGCAGTCAAATGATTTTTGAAAGTCATTGAGGTTATTGCTGAAGGAGACTTTAGAAACCATTTAGTCTAGCACAGCTGTGTCCTATAGAACTCTCTGCAAGGATAGAAATGTTCTATAATCTGTGCTGTCCAATATGGTAGCTGCTGGCCGCATGTGGCTGTTGAATACTTGAAATGAGGCTAGTGCTTCTGAGAAACTGAATTTTAAAATTTACTTAATTTTAATTTAAATGTAAGGCATGCAGCCAGTGGCCTACCATATTGGATAGAGTACATCTAGCCTATTGACTAGAAAGATGTGACTTTTACAAATGGAATAAAGAAAATCTGAACGGTTTACATGATGATCTAGAACTGGAACCTGCATCTCCAGATTTCTTAACCACTTTTTTTTTTTTTTAAGATTTATTTATTAATTTACTTTCGTCCATTTTTTAATCCTCCCTCCCCCTGTTTTTGTTGTTTTTGTGTCCATTCACTGGGCAATTCTCTGTGTCTGTTTCCTGCCCTTTCTTCTCATCCTTCTTCCATCTTCAATGGGGTTCGATCCTGGGAACCTCCAATGTGGGAAAGAGGCGTTCTACCACCTGCACCACCTTAATTTCTGTTTTTTTGGCGCATCTCGTCTTGACTCACACTGTCCTGTTACGTCATCATCTTGCTGCTTGGCTCGGTGGGGCCTGGTAGCCCATGCGCCTTCTATATTTTTTCTTTATTTTACTGGGAGGTCCCGGGGATTGAACCCAGGTCCCTCCATATGGGAGACGGATGCTCAACCAGTTGAGCCACACCCACCCCCCTCTTATCCACTTTTAAACTTATCCAGAGCATTCCATTTCTTAATTTCAGATATTTTTCTTAAAGTCTTGTTTTAAGGTAAAATAAGGTAGGCTTTTGCTAGAGAAAGCTAGATCTTGGTTTTGAAGTAGAAACTAAAGAATAATAACAATTAATTGTGACAGGCTGTGTTACTAGAATTATTTTCAGACACCAGGTTGATTTGGATTATTTTGTGGAAAGAGGCTAAAGATAAGCCTTTCATTGGGCAACACATACAAAGAGTCATAAAGATAGCCATGACCTCTGACCCTTCTTTGGAGTCATCCCACTCCTGGGAATTTATCTAAGGAAATAATTTGAAAGGAAAAGAAGTCATATTTATAATATATATATAAATTAAAAGTAGAAAAAACTTATTTATCCAGTAATTTGAGGATAGTTAAGTCAATTATAGTAAAATACTCTGCAGCTATTAAATATGAGAAATTTTTATGATTATTCAGAAAATGGAAAAGTGGAAGGAGAAATATATAGTTTTATATGCACTACTTATAAATATGTATATAAACTATAGCTATACTTATATTTGAGTGAAATCTGGAAAGAACCACAAAAATGAAAACAATTAGAGCTCTGATGTTAGATGTTAGCCCATACTGGCTTCTCTTTAGCACCAAAGTTATGTTTTAATATGTGGGTTAACAGAAGTGTACTTACAATGAGCCTTATTTTCAGTAGTATCTAAACTTGTCACCTGCCTCCATGTAAATGATTAGACAGGACGACTTCAGAGGTTTTAGAGATGCTATGAAAGAGAAGGTATTTTGACCCCCTGGAGTGATAAAATACAATGACATTTCCAACAGTATTGCCATACCAATTATCTAAGACATTCTCCAATACTTTCAGAAGTTTATATGTATTTGTTATGAGAATGTTTGCTACCAAGGAAAATGCTGATTTCTAAAACTTCATTTTAAAGCCTATATAACTTTTTGTGAAAATGGTATATATAGGACTTTTAAGACTGGTATCTAGAATTCAGATTTGTTGAAAAACACAATTTCTTTCTTCATAACAGACTGGTATACTTTAATCTATAGGTACTTGAGGCCTGAAACTGCACAGGGGATTTTCCTGAATTTCAAACGACTTTTGGAATTCAACCAAGGAAAGTTGCCTTTTGCTGCTGCCCAGATTGGAAATTCCTTTAGAAATGAGATCTCCCCTCGATCTGGACTAATCAGAGTCAGGTACTGCCCATATTACTTTTCTGCTAATGTGAATGACCTTGGCATTCAGTGGGAAATGAAAGCTTACTGTTTTGAAACAATTCTGCTTTATCCTGATAGGATTATACTTTACTTATCATAATCTCCAAATGTAATCTCTGGGGATGATAGGCAGTTTTGAGTGACAGAAATGAATTTGAAGGAAAAGAATAGAGGGTTAAGAATAGCTTAAGTTTCTTACCTGCACCAAAATTAGCTTTCTCCCTTGTTCATCATTTATTTTGAGGATGGAAAGAGCTTGATTGCCTAAACCAGGGCAGTTTCTGGGCATAGTGATATGTATAAGTGTAGGGTGGATGGGGATGGAGGGATGGTTATAACAAGAGGATCATTCTAGGTGTCCAGGGCAGACAGCATTGCTGGGGTGGGATGGGGGAAATACAGTATCCAACTGGTGTTCTGGATACAACCTCCGGGTGTTTGGGGGCCAATATGACAGAAAGGCCAGCTAGTACGCTTATCCTCATCTACTACAATTCAGGCGCTCAGTTGCCTCTTTTCTAATAACTTGCAGTCAACTGAGAACAAACTAAACTGCCAGGTGACAAAGGCATTTGTTTGGGGTCTTAGAATTGCAGCTCGGGGAGCACAGATACAGGTAGCAACCCAGATCACGCCCATCTTGGCATTTCCAGGCAAGGGTTTTTAAAGGAAAAGAAGATGAGATAAGTTCTTTGAGGTTGGTGGACATTTGGGGGATACTCCAATTGTCCTTCAGGTTAATAGTTACTGAGTTCTTTATCTTGCCGTCTGTTTACGGTGTCCAGATGTCCTTAGGGTTTTGAGGAACATTGTTGCCTGTGGCTTTGCCTACTCTGGCAGTTTGTGATATCTGGCTGATGCTTGGATAAGAGCAACCTCCAGAATGACCTGGCTCCATTTTAAATCTCTTAGCCTTAGTAACTCTATTTTGTTTTATTTCTTTTAACACTGCCTTTGTCAGATGTACCCAGGAATGTAGGTGAAGGAATATTCGTGCTATTTGGTTCCACTTTTCTTTTCTTTTTTTTTCACAGTTTCCCACAATCTGGAGTTTATTGAATGCATTTCTGTGGTGTCATTTAACATATTTCTCTGATCCCTGTATTTCCTGTAAATTGGTAGTTAAATCAAATGGCTTGATCAGATTTATTTCCTCCCCCTTCCAAGAATAATTCACAGCAGTTATTGTGAATTTCTATCGGTTTCTCTTTTATGATGTTAGCCTCGAGGCTCAACATTTTATAATATCAGTTTTGGGGGCTGTCCTGTGCAGTGTAGGATGTTTAGCAGCATCCCTGCCCTCCACTCATTAGATGCCAACAGTGTTACTGGACTTGGTCTAGATTCTTGACTTACGTTGCAGAAATGAATTTCAGAGCACGTTGGGTTAGTTAGGCCAGTAATTTACTAAGGTAGGAAGGGAAGAGAAGTAGGAGAAAATAACAGATCACCGGTCCCCGCTAGAGAGGAAGGGGCTGAAGAGTGATAAAGAGGGCTGATTTATAGACTACAATTTCCCGTTATAGATTATAAATGCCCAGGTTTTACTTGCGTGTTGTTCCATGCAGGGGGGACATGGAGAAAGCAGGGCGCAGAAACCAAGAGAGAGCAGGAGAGCAGGAGAGCAGGCAAGCCAGGGAGCAGGAGGGCGAGCAGGGTCCACTTTTCTTTAGAAACTTAATATGACTTAGTTGTTTAGGACTAGTCTTCTTGTGGATTTTATGAAGTTTCTTCTTAATAATATCTCTTAGAGTAATAAATTCCACATAAGAAAATAGGATATGTCGCCAACCTTAACTTTCTTAGGCCCCAAAGTATTTTCCCCAGCCTCCCCTCCCCCCACTCCACTCATTTCCTTGCCTCCCTTCTAACTTTCTGTAATTCCAGACTTCGTTCAGAGCATATCCCAACCACTGACTGTAGGTCACAGCACCCAGAGCACCTGCCTGATCTTGTTAGTCCCTTGATGCCCTCTGTGAACAAATGCCTTCATTCTAGCCATTTGTATCTTGAGGCCTATGGTGGTTTCAGGCTTTGTGGAGGAAAGCTTGCACAGCTTAGAGAAAGGGCTGGCAAGGACCCCCTGAGCTTTTACGTAAAAAGAAGAGGCAGCCAGAAACTTGAACCAGGTATTTTGACAGTGAAAAACATGTCAGATTTGAATCTGATTTCCGACTGTCTAGGTTTTTTTTCTTTCTTTTCTTTTTTTTTTCTCCCTTAGGCATTCTGACATTTTATTCCTTGGTCATTTTCACATCAAAGTATTCCTCTTTGGATTTGGATTTTGGCTGATTTTGTTTTGTGCCTCTGTAAGTTCCTCTCCAAAAGTCTGCTGTTACTGCATGAGTAAACATCCCCATGATTTTTATTGCATGGTAGGACTAGGATTTGTTTGTTTATTGTTATGATTTCTTCTTGATGACTTAGAATTGTCAGGTGATCAGTCTTTGTATAGCTAGAATTCCTTTTGTTTCAGTTGGGGGTATTAGATTGTTCATATGACTATTTTTATTTTATATTGATTGGCTCCTTCTGTCTTCCTATGTGTATTTTAGTTTCCCACAGTTCCAGGTGTGGTCTTTGAACTCAAAGACAAGAGGCAGAACTGGTCAAATCACTGTTGATCCCCATGTCCTGTTAGCTAGGATTACTTGACAGAACAGATGGGAAGACATCTGTAGCAGCTTCTTTTGGGATTCTGGGCTAGGGTACTTGTTTTTATCTGCTCTGCATTTTAGATAGTCTGTTGCTCTCAGTCCATTTACAAGGTATGTGAGGGCAAATACCATGTTTGTTTGTCTCTCTTACATCTCTATGCACATGAGATGTTTGGTAGTTGTTGAATGATGATTAATACATTGGTGTGGCAGTACCAAATAGATTCCATTAAAGAATAAAGTTTACAAGTCAAAGCTCTTTTGCAATGCATTTCCTGTTTTTAGGACTCACTTAAGCAATTTAACATTACTTCTGAAACATCTGAGATAATCTTCAAAGTGCAAATGGGTGGGTTTTTTTTTTTTTTTAAAGAGAAATTTGATTTTGGCTCACAAAATCAATTTTAAAACACTTCTCTCTCCAATAGCTACTAAATTGCCATTCAGAGAAATCTCTTTTGAAGTCATTACTATGTGCATATTTATTGTCTCATCATTCAGTTAGCTTGATGTTAGCTTGTTCAGTTCATGCCTCATGTCCTCTGCTTTGAATAACACTTTATTTAAAAAGCTCCTACTCTAAAGAAACCAGCTGTCTGGTGCCGTTATCAGCCATTTACTTGTTCAGAGGAATAAAAAAAAACAAAAACAGAAATCAAACTGCTTTAAAAGCAGAACGATTTTAATTCACTTTTAATTTCCTATTTTATGAAAAGTAAATATGTCAAATTCAGGAGCTTCATTTGGCTTATATTTATAAAGACTTGCTAATGCTTTAAAAAAAGCCATTTTATTTAGAAGTCACTATTCAGTATCTCATATCTTTTTTTGTGTGCATTTGCTTAAGAGTTCATAATTTTTAGAACTTGTAATAATCTTTTAAAAATTATCTGTTAAAAGTAATTTTTGTGATTTTGGCAGAGGGAAGAAATTAATTTTTGAGACAGGGATGTGTTTATTTTAAGTAGTGAATAATAAAGTTTTCGTTAACGTGCTTTAAACAACCACCCAGAAAAACCTAAATCCAAAATTTTGGTGTTTTTTTTTTTTTTTTTTTTTTTTTTTTTCCATTCCTTTAGGAAACCAATTTTTTGTTTAGTGATAAGTGACTCCCTGTAGTGTAGGGCCTTTGTCAGTGTAGCATGCAGTTGAAAACAGGGGCCTTGTTTATTGTTTTTTTTAATAGTATGACATGCAATTTTTATCCCTCATATTTTTGCTTTCAGAGAGTTCACAATGGCAGAAATCGAGCACTTTGTAGATCCCAACGAGAAAGACCATCCCAAGTTCCAAAATGTGGCAGACCTCCACCTTTATTTGTATTCAGCAAAAGCCCAGGTCAGCGGACAGTCTGCTTGCAAAATGCGCCTAGGAGATGCTGTTGAACAGGTAAAAGTTCTGAAGTAATTTAATTTAGATTGTACCTATTCAGGGTTTGCAGCTCGTAGCAAATTCTGCTTACTGGATGATAAAATCTTTTATTTTAGCAGCCATTTTATTTCTTACACAGTATTTATACCTTTTACATTTATATATTATAGTGAGAGGAAATCATCTGAGTATGCCAATTTGTGAGCTTTGGGGGCTAACATGAAAAAAAATGTTTATCAGAGCACTTGGAAAAAAAGATATCTAATTTATGCCTCACGAATCTGAATTTTAATATGTAATACTTTTGGGGAGACAGAATTTGACATACAGAAAGCAAGCCCTCTGAATTTAAAACTCTTCTATATTACCCATAATAGTAGGGATAAAGCCTTGCATATAGGAGAATTTCTCTAAATATTTACCTGGAAAGATGAGTAAGTAAAAACTGCAACTGTAGCTGCTGCCCAGTAGTGGAATGGGTGGCCCTGGGAAGCAATGAGCTTTCTGCCCCTGAAAATATTCAAGTAGAGCCTGGGTGATGACTTAGTTATATTTCAGAGAAACCTTTGCAGTGGATAGGAGAAGGGGCTAAATGATTTCTAAGATCCTTCCATTACTAAAATTGTAAGATTACATATACTGCATGGGGTTCACAAATTTTTAGTGAGTAAGAATACATTAAAAGCCCCTCAACATGTCTTATTACTGTTGTTAATTCAGAAGGAATATCATTGCCATTTCTTAGGGCCATTATTATGAATGTCATTCTTCATATTATAGATTTAAAAAGTAGGAGGAGTTGTGCTGAATTTTTACTGACCCTGTGAAGTACAGGGAAAGATTTTGAATAACTCCATTATCATCAGCTTGTTAACTTGACATTGGCCCCTTTAAAAATAGCCAAGATCACATTCTCACATTCCAGGCACTTGAAATTGTTGCGAAAGCTGGGTAAATGAGTTTACCTTGTGGTTCAAATATTTTTCAGTAGATTAAGAATAACTGTGGAAAATGATGCCTTGGCCTTCAAAAATATTTGTCCATTTTCCCTCCTTCCTCTGTGCTATTTATTTATTTATTTATTTATTTATTTATTTATTTATTTTTTAGGGTGTGATTAATAACTCAGTATTAGGGTATTTCATTGGACGCATCTACCTCTACCTCACGAAGGTTGGAGTATCTCCAGATAAACTCCGCTTCCGACAGCACATGGAGAATGAGATGGCCCATTATGCCTGTGACTGTTGGGATGCTGAGTCCAAAACATCCTATGTAAGTAGAATGGAATGGCTTTTACTATGTGATTTTCATATTGTTAATTTAGAAGCATGGATATCAGAATTGCTTTTTTTGCATATTCTATGTCAGAGTCGAACAAAAAGAAAGTCTTTTCCTGATCAAGACAGAAAAGGCTATTGTCACTTACCTTCTTATAAGGAGGGGTATTCCAGGGCCCCTTTTTAGACTTGCACACCTTTTTCAGGGAGAGAGAGAAGGTAGCTGTTGGGGCATTGCCAATGCATAAGTTCCTGGGGTGGGCAGCATTATTTTTGGAGTTAAGACAGTGTGGCTCCTTTGCGACAAGGCCCCAGCAAACGTTAAAAATGGCCGTGGGGTTGAGTAAAGAAAGTCAGTCCTCTTAGCTTAGAGAGCTATTTGGTAGATTTTTAAGATTGACTAGTAGGCTTCTGATCTCTTGATTAAGAGAGATCAAATTTCCTTTTCTCAAATCCTACCTATTTAATGAAAATTCAGAGATAACCTCCAGGTTACCACCCCATTCTACCCGTCTACCCCCCCAAACTTAACATCAGTACTAAAGCTCAGGATTGAAAAGCATTTGAATATAGGAGATTCTTTCTTTGTTGATAGCAGTGGGGACAAGAAGGCATCCAAAACAAGGTAGCTGGGAGCCATCTGGCCTCTCCCTTATTGGGTGTTGGCAAGGCCTCCTCACCCATATGGAAAGAGCCTCTAGCTCAGGGTCATTGGTTTCCATTGCCTTTGGTACCACTAAGACTTATTTACTTTTGTAATTGATTTGCTTTTAATGGAATCACGTTTTTAAAATTAAAAATAAAAATTAGTCATTTATAAAAGTAATGATTCCTATTTGTAAAATAAAAGGAACAAAAAAGTTTAGAAGAATATTATGCACAAAGTAAATCTTCCAGTTGCATGTCTCTCCCCAGAAGTCTCTTCTAGATTAGGATTTGACAAGCATTTTCTGTGAAGGGGCAAATAGTAAATGTTTTAGGCTCTGTGAGCCACATATGATCTCTGTCACATATCTTCTTTATTATTTATTTATTTATTTTTTTTTTTTTTTTAACAACAAAGCCATTCTTAGCTTGCTAATTGTTCAAGAACCGGCCATAGGCCTTGTTTTGGCAACTCCTGTTCTACTTGACTTTTCTGTGCATTACAGACATGCATTACAAACACCCACATGGGCATAAACGTGTAATGATATGAATGATATGCATGTGTTGATAGTGCTTGTTTTTAATATGTTCTTTTTTCTTTGTGGAATTAGTAAAGAATTACTGTAATCTGTTAGGTTTTTCTTATCACTTTGTTGTCTTAACAAACTTGCTTGACATATGCCAAAATTATGATAATAATTACATGGGTGAGCATTAATTTCTTAAATATTTTGGATTTTCTGGAATTTTGTTTTATATTCAGATCAAACTAATAAAATATTTTTCATGTATGAGAAAAGATTATTTCTTTTCTTTTTCTTCCATTCTAGTTCCTCTCCCTTAGTTTGCTCTGATACTAATTTTGGGTTAAATCAGATGCAGATTCTTGCTCTCTCAATTTAGGTTCTAAATCTGGCCTGGATTATCTTTCCTTTGTTTTGCTTGTTCTCTCAGCATTCATGATTGTTAGAAGATGGGTACTCTTCTAAGTGTTTTACATGTGTTATCTTTTGTAATCCTCACAATAACCCTGTTCATAGGTGCTATTATCCCCATTTTACAAGTGAAGAAACTGAGGTACTGAGAAGTTAAGTAATTTGCTCAAGTCTCATAGCAAGTAGTAAGTGGTGGAGCTGGAATATGAACCCAGGCTGTCCGACTCCAGGCCCATCTTAACCATCACACTGTGCTGCCTTAATGCACCCTACTACCTGCCTTGATCTGAGTGCCACTGTGAGCTGTGTAGACCTTACATGGTTGGGGGTCAGAAAATATGGGCCTAGCATTGAGATTAGGCTACAATGTGTTATGAAGGGCATTGGAAGATAGGATTAATCAAAACCAGGATCCCCAAACAGCAGAAACTTTTAAGGAGATGGGAGCAACTCCTTTAAAGACTTTCAATAATTTCTTTTAATATGCTTCATATTTTATTTTTTAGTAAAAGTTACTGAGAAAGCCAAGGCCATACCCTTCCCTCTCCCCCACCTGAGATGTAACTACTATCTCTGGGTTATTGCTTATCATTCTCAGGCACGTTACATAATTTCACTTTTTTTTTTTTTTTTTACTTTTTATTTTGAACTACTTTCAAACTTACAAGACAGTTACAAAAATAATACAGACCCCATACAGTGAATTCCAACATACTCCTACCCATTATCCCCCCAGATACCCAGATTCACCAATTTTAACATTTTGCCAAATTTGCCCTATCGTTCTATCTACCTACCCATCTATCTATCTACCTATCTATCTTTCTATCCATCCATCCATCCATCCATCCATCCATCCTTCCATCCATTTTAATTCCTTTTTTGAATGAGTTTTATATTTGCCCTCTTTCTCCCAGTTGTCCCAAGTGGTAACATTTACTTGGAAAACAGTAGTTGTGATGGTTGAATTTTCCTAAACTATTTGGATCAAAGGCAAAATAAATGTTAATGAAAAGGTCTGACCAGATACCTACTAAGATAAGCCTTTTTTACCTCTTTTGTTCTTATTCAAATAACCGATCTTTGAAAACAACTTGAGTTTTGCTTTTGAAAAGGATTGTAGGTATTACATGAAATGGAACCTGGCACTAAGGCGATGGTAACCTTGTAATACAGTTATTCTGTGATCTAAACTTCACCTCCTCCCTACTGAGTTTTCCTTTGTTCACTAATGAAACTGAATTGAACACAAATGCCCATGTTCATGACCAGCTGAGATGTGTTTAATACAGCCATCTGGTGCCAGGTTGTGAAAATAGTAGGCATTTTATCCAAAGAGAGCACTGGTTTCTGCCAAATTCATTTTGAACCCTGCTCACAAATTTGAACCAAATCTCTGGGTTTCATCTAGGTTCACATTTTATTACCATAATTGAATCCTATATTAATTTATCCCACATCCACAATATGGCAAAGTAAATCTGGCCAGAAAATAAGACTGCTTTTTGTATATGTGTGAATTTCATTTTAGAGGCTTCTTAGCTGCCTGGCTTATGAAACTATTCCTGTTTCAAACATTTGAAAAATGAGTGGGGATTCTATAATTGAAGTATCCTTGAATATGTGAAAGGCTTAGCACAGTCTGCCTGCATTTGTTAATGCACCCAATGTAAGTGGTATATGTTTTTATTGACACTGTCTTTTTAGGGCTGGATTGAGATTGTTGGATGTGCTGACCGTTCCTGTTATGACCTTTCCTGTCATGCACGAGCCACCAAAGTTCCACTTGTAGCTGAGAAACCTCTGAAAGAACCCATATCCTTTCTGGTTATTCTAAAAACTCAGATCCTGTACTCAGAACTAAAGTTTTAACACCTTGGTAATATATAAGCCCAAGTCTATACATTGTGCTATTGATAAACTAAGATGCTTTGGATATTGTAATAACACTTAAACCTCTTACTTTACACACAGTTGCCCTTTCCTGTTCTCTTTACTTATAATCTGACATATAGCCACTCAGTATAGGACCCAGATTATAAGTAAAGAGAACAGGAAGCGTATTCAGAAAAATGCTCTGAATGTCTTTCAAGGTGTTGACCAGTTTTCCTCAGCCATTTCTGCTATGCGTTATTCCACACCTGCACCTACCTACATGCTCTTTAAATAAAGGGTACCTGGTAAATACTTTTTCTGTTAAAAGAGAAGTACCATTTTATGGTAGGTGAAATAATAATTTAGCTCACTTGATTTTTAAATCAGGAGAATAGAAGATTCTTTCCTTTACCAACACTGAGGTTGTGAGCTGATTGTGTGCTCGGCCAGTGACAGAAATAGATCCTGTTGTGTTGGAACATTTTAGAAATGCATAAATTATCAGAGGTTATTATGCTGTAGATTGGATATTTCTGATTAAATTGTTTCCCTTTTATCTCACTTTGAAAAAGTCTCTATTGATGGTGTTTATTTTTGAATGAAGTTTGTTTGACTTTTTTAGACAGTTGTTTCATCTTGCATTTGAAATCAGCATAAACAGGATCTGGGATATTACCAGGGAACTGGCAGCTGTTATAAGTTGCTGATTGATTGTTCTCAAGCTGTTTGTTGTGGGGTGTTTTTGTTGGTTTTTGTTTTGTTTTGTTTTGTTTTTTGATTCCTTGACTACTTCCTACAAAACGGTCAGTGTTGTTCAGTTCGAACCCAGTAAGGGAGCAATTGGTAAGGCATATAAGAAGGATGCAAAGCTGGTGATGGAGTACCTTGCCATTTGTGATGAGTGTTACATTACAGAAATGGAGAATCTACTGAATGAGAAAGGGTAAGATTTAAGAGGTGTAGTTTTACTAGGGCTTCAGTCAGGTATGTCCTCTCTGCCACGTTCTGAAAGTTAGTGTGAGATTAGTTTCTTTAGAAATATTTTGCGGATGAGTACTGTCTCTTGGCTACATTAAGAGAACTGTCTGCTGGGATTTCTGGAAATAGATTTGAAGTAGACTACAAAGATACTTTTTTCATAATGACTTTGTTAGAGCAGGAGGCTTGTGCAAGGTAGTGGCTGGGGAGGGATTAGAGTTACAATCTCCTATCACTCAAGTAATTGCTCTTTTTGGAGAGTTGCAATGGTCTCTGTAATTATTTTAAGCATAAATTTAAAAGACAATATTACTAAACAATATAAAAATTCACAGTGTCTGGCTAACAATAAAAAATTACTAGACATAACAAGAAAGCAGGAAAAAGTGACCCATAACAAGAAAAAAAATTAGTCAAAGGAAACAGAACCAAACATGACAAGGTAATGGAGAAGGATGTTAAAACAGTTATTATAGTTATGCTTTATATGCTCAAGAATGTAAAGGAAACCATGAACATATGAAGTAAGAAATGGAAAGATATGTAGAAAAACCAAATAGAATATCTAGAGGTAATATCTCAAATGAAAATTTCACTAGATGGGATTCACAGTAGATTAAACAGAAAGATCATTGAACTTAAAGATATAGCAACAGAAACTATCTAAAATGAAGCATAGAAGAAAAGACTTTTTTAAAAAATATGTTCTTCATGTCTTTTGGGATAATATCAGGCCAGTCTAGCAAATGTATAATTGGGAGTCCCAGAGAGAGGAGATATAGAAAAAGTGTCTGAAGATAAGAATAACTGAACATTTTCCACACTTAATGAGGATTCTGTGGGTTTATAGTTTTCTTTTAAGAAGCTCACCTCCAAGCAGAAGAAACAGAAAGAACATCACATCAAAGTCAAATTGCTGAAAACCTAGTGGTAAAGAGAAAAATCTTGAAAGCAGCCAGCAAAAAAAAAGGAACAAAATTAAGAATGATTGGAATTCTTGTCAGAAACTATGCAAGCACTTTACAAAAGACAAAAAAAACAAAAACAAACCTAGAATCCTAGACCCAGCAGAATATCTTTTAAAAACAAAGAGAAAATACTTTCAGACAAACAAAAGCTCAGAGAATGCATTGACAGCAGACCTGAACTACAAAAAATGTTAAGGGAAGTTCTTCAGGCAGAAGTATGGGAAGTTTAGATCTACCCGAAGAAATAAGTAGAGCTCTGAAAATAAAAAAAAATATGTGGGTGAATGTAATAGACATTTTCTTTCTCATCTCTTAATTTCCTTAAAAGATAATGGGCCATTTAAAGTGAAAACAGTAAATGTATTACAGAATTTATAACGTGGAAATAAAATGTATACCATCTATAGCACAAAGGATGGGGCAGGAAGAATTGGGAGTATACTCTTGTAAGCTGCATACATTATATGTGAAGTGGTATAATGGTATTTGAAGGCAAACTATGTTAAGTTAAAAAATGCATGTGGTAAACCCTAGGGCAATCATCTGGAAGTACAAAGAGTATTAACTAAAGTTTTGGTCAGCCACAGGTGTGCCTTTTGAAATACACCAAAGATTGGCCGGTCTTATAAAGGGTATTTATTTGGGGTAGAAGCTTACAGTTACCAGGCCACAAAGCATAAATTTCTTCCCATACCAAAGTCCATGTGTTGGAGCAAGGTGGCTGCTGACGTCTCCAGGGTTCAGGCTTCCGGATTCCTTTGTTCCCGGGGCTGCGTTTCTCTCCGGGCTTAGCTTCAGTTTCCTTCACGAGTTCAGCTGTAGACCATGAGGTTCTCTATGCGTTGCATCTCTCCACAAGGCAGCTGTAGACTATCGGGTGAACGGCTCACTCCAACATCAGAACTGCTTCTCAAATCTGCTTCTCCAAATCTCTGCTTCTCTAAATCTGCTTTCCTCAATCTGCTTTTCTCAATCTGCTTCTCTCCAATCTGCTTCTCTCAATCTGCTTTTCTCAATCTGCTTGTTCAATCTGCTTCCTCTTGTCCAGCCTTTTATACTTGAGACCACGCCCACCAAGGGGTGGGGCTCAACGTCTCACTGACGTGGCAGTTAACGCCCTACTCATAACTGAATCATACCCAGATGAACAGATTAGTTTACAACATAATCTAATCTATATTTTTGGAATTCATAATTAAATCAAACTCAAACCATTACAACTAATAAATCAATAGTGGAGATAAAATAGAATAGTAAAATGTACTAATTCCAGAAGAACACAAGAAAAGAAGAAAAAGAAATAAAGAACAGATGGGACAAATAGAAAATAATTAGTGAGATGGTAGATTTAAACCCAACAATATCATTAAGTACATTAAATATAATCTAAATACTGAAATGAATAGGTATTGTTAGACTGGCCCAAAAATTGAAAACCCAGGAACCGGCTGTGGCTCAATTGGTTGGGCTCTGGTTTACCACATGGGAGGCCCCGGGTTCGGTTCCCGGGGCCTCCTGGTGAAGGCAAGCCACCACGCAGTGAGCTGACTCAGCAGGATGGTGCAGCAGGGGGAGAAAAGCAGACACAGAAAAACGCAAAGCAAATGAACTCAGCAAGCACAAGCAGCAAGGGGGGGATATATAAATAAATAAAAATAAATCTTTAAAAACAAAAATGGAAAACCCAACGAAATGCTCTTTGCAGGAAACTCACTGTAATTGTAATGCACAAACAGGTTTAAAAATAAAAGGATCAAAAAATGTTACTATACAAACACTAATCAAAAGAAAGGTGCTGTGACTATATTAATATCTGACAAAGTAAACTTCAGAACGAGGCAAGTTACCAGAGACATAGAGGGGCATTTCATCAAGAAGGCATATCATTCCTCAATGTGTATGCAAAAGAGAACTTCAATATGAAGCAAAACTGACAGACTGAAAGGAGAAATAGACAAATCAACAGTTATTTTGGAGATTTCTACACTCTCGGTATTAGTAGAGCAAGTAGACAAAAAAGTCAGTAGGAATCTAGAAGAGGTGAACAACACTTACACGCCCTAATTGCATTTATAGAGCTCTCCACCTAATAACTAAGAGTACAGATTTTTTTAAGTGCACTTGGAACATGTACTGTATTTTTTCTGTACAGCTGTCAAGCTAAGAGTAGTTTTTGTGATATCAAAGAGTTTTAATTTAAAAATAAAATGAGAGACCGCATATAGCCTATAAAGACTGAAATATTTAATATTTGACCCTTGACAGAAAAAGTTTGCTGCCCCTGTCACAGACATTAATATAAGTGAAAGAAGCCATACACAAAAGATTACGTACTATATGACTCCTTTTATATGAAACTCTAGGAAAAACAAATCTAATTTATAGTGACAGCAGATCAGTGGTTGCCTGGGGGTGGGGACGACTGACAAGTGAGGGACACAAGGGAGTTTTGGGGACAGTGGGGGGTGCATGTGCATATACATTTGTCAGTAAAACCTATCATCAGACGAGCTCTTGTAAGTTAAAAATATAATAATCCATTTCAGGAGAAGAATGCAAAAACATTTCTGATCTCCAAGAATTAGCATCTGTTTATGTTAAAACAACATCAAATCTCATTAAAATGAATGCAGTTACATCACTATTTAGGTATCACTATCCAACAAGCAAAGCAGCTTCCTTTTATTACTTCTCTAATAATGGCTGTCTTCTTGCTGACTTCAGCTTTTTTGTAACTACTGCTTACTCTTCACTTAAACCATGCTCAGAGAGCATGCATATGGTCCTCACTGTTTATGTAATAGAATCTTTAATGTGCGCACACACACACACTTCAGACAGAAGAAATAAGGAAACTATTCAGATGATGCATGAGATTATAACTACTAGAAAGTAGCCAGGCACAATGCAATATGTGCCAACTGTACAGCTTTCAAGACAACCACATGGGGGCTCTGCCCAGTGCTGAGGTGCTTGTGAGGCAAGGAAAAAACCTAATTGATCTTGAGGAAACACCTCAAGCTGAAATACAGGTATTACATGAAATATTTTATAAAGGTAAATCCTTTTTTAATGAAACTGCATGGGCTAGGCATGTCAAGATATGAACATGTTGTAGTCATTGACTTTTGGGGGGACAGTCTTACATATTGACATATCAAACAGAATCATTAAACTTTCTTTATAACTGATTTCATTAACAATTGTTGGTTTATTTTGGAGATAGGGTGGGACTTATTGTATGTTTGTTTTTTTTTAATATACTCCCCAGCTTATTTTGAAAACAATTTTTTCTGATATATATCCTAATAATTTGGGATTACAGTTAGCTCAAAGTAGATAGAAATTATAAGGACTTCAAATAATAGAATTCTCTTTTTCCAGCTTTTAAAAATATTTTTCCCTAAGCAGGTATATATTTAACATTTGTGTTATATGTGCATATAAAAACAGACACATTTGTCAACACAGTATACAGCATACAGTGGCCTTTCTGGATGTAATTAAATTTTCAGCGGCAAAGCAGTCCAAATGGGAGTAAATAAGATGACTTCCTCATGAAATAAACTAGATAAACAAAAATTAAGAATGATCAAAGGTGCTAAAGATTAATTCCATAAATCAGTCTTCCCTCTTTCTAACGTACCGGTGTGTACCATGGGTGTGTGTGAATTAGAATACTTTTCTAATCAAGATTGTGAACTCCTATAACTAGGGCTATGTAATTCAATAGGAGGCCCTGGAGTAAAAAGATGAGAGGTAGTATGGGTGAATAGAGGAAATTTGTCCATCAAATTATCCACTTCAGCTTATTGAAGGAGTAGAATAGATTATTTAAAAGTTTCAGTGGCTCAGATTTTGATCTGGGCTTTTGAAGTGATGCTTTATTTTCTTGTTTATTAGGATTATAATTAAGTATATAAGAAAGCTAGCAGTGATTGCATTAGTACCTGAAGGTTAAACACTGGAAGGAAATTATTGGGTTACAAAATGCACACAAAATATTATATTTTGTGGTTCTACTATTTTGTTTGCTTCACTATTTTTGTAAATTGAGGCAAGGTAGGAGGTCCAGTTAGTTTAAGAACATTTAATGTACCCCCAAAACAGTTGTGGCCTTGAGCTATGAAACACACTGATCAATTGAAAACCACAGAACATCACTGTAAAGATGTTAATCATCATTGGCCTTCAGCAGTGAATAAGTGCATTTTCACTGTGAGTTCTCCAAAAATGCTTTGCAGCACCTAACACGCTGCTGGTGCAGTCTCAAAGTCGGAGTTCATTCCCATAACGGGGATCTTCAATAAGTTGTCTTTGTGGATCATACATAACTCTCAAGTAGTTCCATTTTAGCTTTGAAGTTTTTTACTTGATTATCTTTTCTACTCAAATCTCTCAGATTGCTTTCATCCATACATCATATATATTCAAATGTGACAGTCTGCTTTGCCTGCTGGGCACTGCGATTCCTAGGAATACTGTGCTGCTTCATACAATTTTGCCCTTGATAACCAGGAAAGTTTCCTATTAGGCTGGTGCAAAAGTAATTGTGGTTTTGGACCATGAATTTCAAATCATTATAACTAGGCTCAGACATATCTTTATTAATCAAAATAGCAACCATTATAATCAACACATTTTTGCCAATGAGAAATAAGTTTGTTTATTCCTATAGCATAAAAATCCGTTCTTCAGGATTCGACGAACTCTTGGAAAGCATTTGCTGCATCCTGCTGGTTGTGGTAGTGTTTTCCCTGCCAAAAGTTTTCGAGGTGCTTGAAGAAGTAATATTCGATTCGCGAGAGATAAGATGAATATGGCGGATGAGGCAAAACTTCGTATCCCAATTCGCTCAACTTTTGAAGCGTTGGTTGTGCAACGTGCAGTCAGGCGTTGTTGTGGAGAAGAGTTGGGCCCTTTCTGTTGACCGGTGCAACTGCAGGTGTTGCAGTTTTCAGTGCATCTCATCAATTTGCTGAGCATTCTTAGATGTAATGGCTTCGCCGGGATTCAGAAAGCTGTCACCAAACAGTGACCATGACCTTTCTTGGTGCAAGTTTGGCTTTGGGAAGTGCTTTGGAGCTTCATCTTAGTCCGGCCACTGAGCCGGTCACTGCCAGTTGTATAAAATCCACTCTTCTTCGCACGTCACAATCCGATCAAGAAATGGTTGTTATTGTTGCATAGATTAAGAGAAGACGACACTTCAAAACGATTTTTTTTTTCAGTTAGCTCATGAGGCACCCACTTATCGAGCTTGTTCACCTTTCCAGTTTACTTCAAATACCGAACGACCATAGAATGATCGATGTTGAGGTCTTTGGCAGCTTCTCATGTAGTTGTAAGAGGATCAGCTTCGATGATAGCTCTCAATTGGTCGTTGTCAACTTCCCATGGCCACCACTACGCCCCTCATCTTCAAGGCTCTCGTCTCCTTTGCAGAACTTCTTGAACCACCACTGCACTGTACGTTCGTTAGCAGTGCCTGGCCAAATGCGTTCTTGATGTTGCAGTTGTCTCTGCTGCTTTACGACCCATTTTGAACTCAAATAAGAAAATCACTCGAATTTGCTTTTTGTCTAACATTTCCATAGTCCAAAATAAATATAAAATAAACAGCAAGTAATAAGTCATTAGCAAAAAAAATAAAGTGAGAAATGTACATTAAAATGTTGTATAACATAACCACATTTATTTAAGGATGTATTCCAATATCAAATGGCAAATTTCAACAATGCAAAACCGCAATTACTTTTGCACCAAACTAATATTTCATATATGGATGTTACTGCATTGTCAATCCAATTATCTGAAATATTTTGATTAGTTACAAGTTTTCTGAAAACTGCTTCTGCAGTAGGTGATTCACAAAGGAAGAGGCAGGGTTGGCTCAACTCCATGGTCACTGCCCTCCTATGGCTTTGGCCACTCATGAATATGGACAGCCAGGAAAGGAGCACTGGAAGGGACTCGTTTGACTCTTAGTGCTGGGCACTGGCAACGTGGCTTGGCTGAGTTAATTCAGTTGAGTGTGTGTCCGAGGGCCAGACAAGGGGGCGAGGAAAGCACCACAGGGTGGGTGCTTTAAAATTACTTCCTCTAAGATGACAAACTGGTTCATTTTTACATTTGTTGGAACAATAATGAAAACAGTGGTCTTTTTTACCAGCAGGCCTGTATCAGACAAGTTTATTGTTATTCTGAAGCTTGTTTGAAAAATTGTTTATATCTTTACATTGATCTCAAATCAGAGGATTAGTGTCATTAAGTCACTTGAATTTTATAAAACTGGTCAAATATTTTAGTGTTTCCCCAAATACTGTTTGATGCCATTTTTAGAGTAACATTTAATTTGGTGTTTTTTCTGAAATAATTTAAATTTCGCTTTAGGTATTATACCTGGAGGGTGGAACAAGTTATATTATACTTAAGATCAAAAACAATTTAGCAGTCTGTAAAACTCCTTTAAGTAAGGGCATAGAGTGCATGTTTTGACTAATGTGTTTCATTTCATTATAGGGAATTCACTATTGAAACTGAAGGGAAAACATTTCAGTTAACAAAAGACATGGTCAGTGTGAAGAGATTCCAGAAAACACTCCATGGTAAATTTGTAAAAATAAATGAAACAAACACAAAAATCATTACTGTTTAAAGTTTTATATTTTATGTTTTATAACATAACCATCTTACAGAAGACTTGAAAAGAAAAAAAGATTCTTAATGCCACAACCCTAAATTTGGTGAATATGTTTAAGACATTATCTTGGGTTGTTTTTTTATTTTTCTCTTAACACAATTGTGCTTATACTAGAGAATAATTTATAATACCACCTTTATATTTCCTATGCCTAGATACATGTAAAAATATATCTTAAATAAAAATATTTTTTTCATTTTAAGGAACAGACTTTTTTTTTCTTAAGCAAAAAGGGAAATCTTCATCCCCCTTGTGTTTTTTGGCAAATTAACTTGTTAAAAAGTCATTTAGATCTGTGATCTTCCATGCTTTTTTAAAAACCAAGGAGATGATGATGATTTTTTGTAGAGGAAATTCTATGAATTGGGAAGTGAATGTTTTGGAGCATTTACAAAAGACAGTTAATTATTAATAATTAATAGTTAATTATTGCTGATTGAAGCTGAGAGTAGAGGGTGTTTGAGAAGCTGCTGCCAGTGGAGAGAGCAGGGCCACCTTTCTCTCTGTTTTTTGGCCTGCCTCATAGTAGCCGGGCTTCAGAAGCAGTCTGAGCAGAGATGAGAGGAAGAAGGGGATTCTTACCATGCTTTGGGGCTTTTTAGCCATTACCGTGGCAGAGAGTTCACAGCTGTACTTCACCATAGCTCAAACTGCCACAGAAGGATGAGCAAAAATACCTTGATCGTATTTCTAAAATATTATTCATACTCTTAATCACAGATAAAAGAAACAGCCTCCTCCCTCCCCCACCATTGCCCATATGTGATTTTTTGTTGTTGTTCCAGTTGAATCATTTCCTTTAGAACATACACTCTCCAGGGGCAGGGGTGGTTACCTTTTATTTGGACAGTGCTTAGCAGTGCTTCCTTTCCGAATAATAAGTAGTAGTTTTTCATGTATTTCCTGTGTATACCACAGGTATAGCACGCCCCATGAGAAAACTCTGGGGCCCTGGGAAGAACTGTCTGATTCGTTGCTGATCCTTGAGCAAACTGCTGATGGCCTACTGACCCCAGAGCCTTGGAAATGTAAAGGCAGTAACTTGACTCTCTTAAGAGTTCTCATCAAGATAGCAAGAACAAAAGTAAAACAAACACAAACCATGTGTTGCTTGTTGCACGAAGGAATTGTTTTTGTTAATTTCTTGCCAGCTCTGATGGTAGGTTTTTAATTTCAGCAAGGTCTTATGAAAACCCTAGAGAACACGGTGCTTTCTTTATAGGCAAGGCAGATGATATGCAAGTGTAGTTACTGTGTTCATATGCTTACCAGCTAGGGAAGGAATGCACTGAAGGTTCGTTTTAACTCTTTATAAACAAAGAATCATCTAATTTAGTGAATTTTTTTTTCACTCCAACTTTCTTTTCAAAGGTGGTGTTTCCTCCCATCAAATAGCTTTTAAGAATGTTCTGATTTCTTTGTTCAAATATACAGAGATCAAAATCCTTCTAGAATGGAGAGATTTTTAATGCTAAGAATTATTTTGAGAGGCCATGAGATGCATTATCTGGGATTTGAGAGAATCTTATTGAAATTCTATCTCTTTTGCAGTGGAAGAAGTTGTTCCGAATGTAATTGAACCCTCCTTTGGCCTGGGTAGAATCATGTATACGGTATTTGAGCACACATTCCATGTACGCGAGGGAGATGAACAAAGAACGGTAAGCTCTCCTGGCCAGTGTGTTAGTTCTCTTACAGCGTCAGAGAATAAAATTAATGCAGTACATTGATAAGACTCTGAAATGATCAATTAGTGGTTATTTATTGTAATGTACTAGTGATGCTGTTTATCAAAGCAAAACACTTTATTATGTAATCTCATTTCAGCTTGAGAATGTGTAGGTTATCTAGAAGCCATTATTTTTAAGGCAATATAATAGTTGCCTGGTGCTCTCAATTCTGAGATACAACATTACTTTTTGGAGTTTGCAGCAACAGAAAGATTGGTACTTTCCAGATATACTCTTATTTTCAGAAAGCTGGGAAAGATGAGATAGTTCATAGTATTTGACCAAACCAAAAAACTGTATATGCACTGGTAATGCATTAAAGGGATCTTTCTCAAACTGCATAAAATTATGAGGGTGTTTCTTAAAGATCCCAGGCCAAGGGATCTGCATTTTTTAATAAGAGCCCCAGGTGATTCCGAAGTGGGAGATTGACACATCGTAAATTGGGCGATACTATTTAAGGGTAAAGCCTTTTCTAGCCTTCAGACATTGCTAAAGATGGGAGTTTATAAGAGCTCTTCATCAACTCCCACAAGTTTTCTTTTGGATCTGATGCTTCTGATTCATTCCAACATGCCTATCCCTTCATCTCCTCATTCCGCCTTCAACTTGCACATCTTGCCTCGGCCTGTAGAAATCATATTAATTTAACTTCTAGGCATGGATTTCCAGGAGAACCAATCACAAGACTGGCTAGAAAGGAGAGGTTAACTATATCAAATTAATTGAGAGAAAGAATCTCATCTGTATGGTCACTTTTTTATTATTATTATTTTTAAATCCTAATGTCTAGAACACACCCCAAATCCATGGGGATGGGACCCAATGCAGGATCATTCTAAGGCACAAGTGAGCACATAATCTTGGGCATCAATTCTGGAGTTCATTTTAGGATATTTAATCTTGAAGAATGGACTGTTGAGTTCTTGACACCACTGTTTTTAAAAAGACTGACATAAGCTAATAAAGTCACTATTCTAATCTCTGCCCTAAAGTTGCATCTTCCTGGTATAGAAAGAACAGCTCTTCATTCATTCAAAAGGTAGTTCAGAACCTGGGCTAGGCACCAGCCATGTAATTGTAAGACATAGTTCTTCTTGAGGAATAACTGAATATATTCTTTTCAGATGTCAAGCTGGCTTCAAGTTTTTCCTACTAATTTTTCTAATAGTTTAAAAAAAATCTTCTAGCTATTCTTTTGAAACTAACAATATTGATTTAACGCGTTTTAATAGTAATTTCATAAGGGCCAAGCAAGAACATTGAGATTCTCATCACGAAGAGAAATTTGATTAGGTTGTGAGAAGCCAAAAATGTTTCTAAATTACGAGAACATCGTCACTCAACCCATTTTCCTATAAATTTGGCATGAAAACATTGTAAGTGGCATTAATAAATTTATTTTCCCTGCTCCTCTGTCACATTAAATAGAATTATCACAAGATGGAGGCGGGAAGTGGAATTCTGTACCTTGTGCGCTATAGGCGGCCCTGTTAGTGGAGTCCGGGGTTTACCTCCTGTGGAGTAGTCACTGCTGCTTGGTGTGAAAGGTTACCTAAGCTTTGCAGGAGCTCAGTTAGAATCAGTGCCATTCATTATTTTCATGGGAAAAACTCATTCCCAGCTCATATTCATGCCTTCAAGTGAACCTTTTGTACAGCTATTAATTAAGAACTGCCTGCAGCTCTCATTCCCAACCCAAATTGGTAGAATGGCTTCTGGCATTCCACAGTACCTCTTTGCCTTCTTTTTTTTCTGAGTAGCTCAGCAACCTATTTCAGGAGCATTTCAGGAGGGCTGTGTTTTTCAGTATAGGTATAGAGAACATGTTTTTGCTTTATGCTGTTTATTTTAGACATATATTTGTGATCTAGTTAAAGTTTTCTATTTTACTTGGTTACTAAGTGTTGTAGATTCTTCTGCTATGCTGAATCTCTTAAAGGATAGAGTGGGATTTTGTTTTTTGGCACTACCACTTGTTACTTGATGTTTGTGGAAGTTCTTAAGGTTATCTTCACAGAAGTAGGCTTCTGTGTGGTATTTAAAAATTACCATCTTATATATACTAGCTTTCAGGGTGCTTTCACATCATTTGACTTTTTTCAACAGATGTATAAAGTAAGCAGAGTGGTAGAGACCCACTTTATAGACGGAGAAACAGTTCAGAGAGAGAAAGTTCACCAAGTTGGTTCTGATTCGGAGCTGAAAGCCATACATTTCTGATTCTGGTTCTGGTTATCCTATTTTTTCTCTTTCTCTTTTGTCATACTATTTTTCATGGCATGTTATCTGGCATCTTGATAGTGAATTGGACATTCATTGAATGTTAACCTCTTTTGGTGTGGGACATCAACAGGATGAAGTATTATTTAGATAATTGTAAACTGACTTATTTGTATTTCTTTCTTTTTAAACCATTTAGTTCTTCAGTTTCCCTGCAGTAGTAGCTCCGTTCAAATGTTCCGTCCTTCCGCTGAGCCAGAATCAGGAGTTCATGCCGTTTGTCAAGGAATTATGTAAGCAGATCCAATTGGTAATCTCTATGTGAACACCCTCAAGTAGGCTGAATTTTAGGAAATATATTATTTATTTCGGTAAAAATTATACATTATTGAATAGAGAATAAATTGAAGTGATTTTAGCTTCTGCTCTTATTTTTAAGAGAGAAGTGTGCTTGATCAAGATGTATTTTCCTAGCATTTGGGTGAGTCAAAGTAGGACCCAAGAGTCATTTAAAACTTGTTTTCTTCTGGTATTGCCCTTGCTGTGCCCTAGTGGAGGGTGGCAGCCTTGGTGGGTCTTCCACCCTGAATCCACAGCACTGACAGGGTCCTCGTGGTCATCCAGTACGGCCACTTATTTCAGAGTTGGGAAATGGCAAGAGTTAATTGAGCTGTCAGAGTCATGCACCTGGAGGTGGTGGAGTCAGACCAGCCTCGTGGTCTTGGCTCTCAGCCTAGTACTGCACTTGTATCAGATGAGGGAGGGTTTGGGCTCCGGCAAGAGGCTTAATTAAACTTTTGGTATTTTTCTTTCTCATGCAACTGTAACATGTTGCTCTCTTGTCTAAGTCCCTTTCGTAGGTTTCCTGAGCTCACAGGATGACATATCTTCATTATTTTATTTTTAATTTGCTTAATTTCTTTTGGATAGCGGAAGCCCTGACGAGAAACGGCGTCTCTCACAAAGTAGATGACTCCTCTGGGTCTATTGGAAGACGTTATGCCAGGACTGATGAGATTGGCGTGGCTTTTGGCATCACCATTGACTTTGATACAGTGAACAAGACCCCTCACACTGCAACTCTGAGGGACCGAGACTCCATGCGGCAGATAAGAGCAGAGGTGGCTGGCTTCTCGTGGGCAATTCTTAGTGTTAGAAATGTGCACTGGTTTCTACTGATCTGAGTTGGATTTTGATGTATTTGTGCCCCCCTTCCTTCTTTTACTTTACTTTTTAATTTTAATGATAGGCTTGTATCAGACACAGCCCAGTTGCCTAAATCCCTTTGGTTTAATTATGAAATTATCCATTAGCTCTTCTCTAATATTGTAGAGCCATTTGGATAGCTGTGGGCTCATTCTCAGGTAGTTTGCTTTTATAATTGTTCGTTTATTTGGGCAAGGAAAATACGATCCCAAGATATTGTTGCCATAATTTTATTGGCTTTGGGAGCTTAGATATTTGTAGACTTATATTTCTATATAATTGCATACATGTGTATATGTAGACTTTTCTGTGATAATCCACTCAAAACAGGTAATAATGTTTCAGTAATTCTACTTTGCAGGGAGGGAATAATGGAGATGCATGATCAGAGAAAGGGAAAGGAGGTGGTAAGGAAAAGGAAAGAGTGGCGGCCGCTTTGGCAACTGCCTGACTTATTAAAGTTGAGCAGGTATTTTTTTAGAGTATCTGTTTCTGTGCTCAGTGTGATACAGTTAATAACAGGGAAAACAGAAGTTTTCCTGCCTTTTCCCCAAGGGGTTTATGGGTCTAATTCAGAAATCACAGATTTCTGGCTTATCTTTTACAAAACCAGATCTGTCTACTCTGGACTAGCGGTGTCATCATCACCTGGGATTGTGTTAGATAAGCAGAATCTTTCAGGCCCCACCCCATACCTACTGATCAGTTAGGTAGGGAGTGAGGCAGAGTCTCTGTTTTAACATGAACTCCAGATGACTGTGGTGCACACTCAAGTGTGAGACCTCTGCTATGTGGCCACCAACATTTGGTTATGGCTGAAGAGCAGCTGGCCCTTAAGTTGGCGCTCTCTAGTTAGGTTGTCTCCTCCTGGCCCCTTTCACTCATGTTACTCAGCTGGCCTCTGTCATAAGAGTTAAATGTAACATGCATGAAGTAACTTCAAGAAGACAGATTTAGAATGGTTAGGAAAGGCTTCTTAGAAGAATTGGATTACCCGGGGAAGCTAGAAGGCATTCTAGGCTGAAAGAGGAGAATGACAAGGACGTGGGAGCAGGAGTGAGAATCAGTCAGGAGGCCCCAGTGGCAGCGACAGGAAAGGAGCTGTGGATTATGATGCGGAGCCAGTGGGAGAGGGACCCTGTCTTTACTTGGAGATGGTTTGGGCTCTACATAAGGTTTCCTGAGTTCAGGGTAAATATTCTTTGTGAAAATCTAAACATGTTGGTTGATTCTTGGACTTCTCTTTCTGTCCCCCCAGGTCTCTGAACTGCCCAGCGTAGTCTGCGATCTGGCCAGTGGCAACATCACGTGGGCTGATGTGGAAGCCAGATATCCTCTGTTTGAAGGGCAAGAAACTGGTAAAAAAGAAACAATCGAGGAATGAGGACAATTTTGGAGACTTTTACCACTTGTGCTAATAAAAAAATAACTCTTATCATGTCCACTTTACAAAGAAACAGCATTGTGATTGCACCCAGAGACTGTATTTTATCCTCAGTGGCTACCAGATTTTCCCTTCTGATCTAAACCCTCACAATTAAAGTGAAGGAATTCTGAACCAAACTTTGTAATCCATTTGCTTGTGTTCCCATGTTTTCAGCAAAGCTGATTCTCCCACCTTTGGGTAGACATACTCATATATTACTTTTAGTAGTAGCTTTATTGAGATATAATTTATATACCATCAGATTCACTCATTATTTAAGGGAGCAATTTAATGATTAGTGTATTTATAGAGTTGTGCAACCATCACCACAATCTAATTTTAGAACATTTCCACACCCCAAAAAGAAACCTCATGCCCATTTACCCTCTCTCCCCATTCTCACCCCCAGCCCAAGCAACCACTGATCTACTTCCTGTCTCTACAGTTTTGCCTTTTCTGAGCATTTCATATAAATGGAATCATACAATATGTAAACACAGTTACTGTTTGTTTTTTTAAATGTGTTTATTTTTAACAGTGTGAGAGCATTTCTCTTTTATTCATTTAAAAAGTTTTAATAAAATTCTAGAAATATTCTATCTCCCCTACATGATCCATGAACACTGTAGCAACTGGTCTCTAAGCCTGTAACAGATGCACAGGAGTGGTCTCTCCATCCATTCAGTCAGTCTTCTAAGAAAATCTTTTTATGCTCATTCCGTCTCTTTCTGAGAAAGCACTGCATTGCACTAATGAGACACTAGTCTCCAGGCAGTTGGAAAGGTTTCTGGGAAAACTGAGGTGGGCACGGTATGGCAGAGCAGTGGAGGAGAAGGAGGAGGGGTGCTGGCATGGTGTGTAGGGCACCTAACCCTAATGTTCTACTGTCAGATGTCTTGGCAGGAGGGAGGTACCTTGACAGAACCCTCTTGTTTCACAGCAAGCTTTATGGTTTATACCTAGCTTCACAAGAAGCTCTGCACTGTGATGTTAGAGAAGGAACGTTTCTGACTTAGCAGTTCTTCTCAACCATCACAAGTGTCTTGATTCTGGCTCTAGTAGTTTTGGCTCAGCATTTGAGAGACTTTACTTCTCTTATATATTTTTTCATAGAATACTCAGAACGTATATGTTTAATTGTAAGGAAAAAAGTCATGGATGCACGAATCTGAACAGCCATTTATTTGCAGAAGTAGAAGCTAATCTAGTATTTTGACTTCCATACAGAATGGAAAAGAGGAGGGGTGGTCTCCAGAATATTTTCCTTTGACTCGAGTATCAAGAGCAATTGAAGTTGCGATTTCGTAGCTGAACAAGTAAGAATGTCCCAGGGATGCTCGACTTTTTATCTAATCTCTGATACCTACAGCAGTGCTATTCATAGTAGGTATTCAATAGATAATCCTTAGATGAGTCTTGAATTTTTAAACAGATGTCTTGGGGAAGAAAGCCTTATAGTGAAGCTTATTCCTCTTTTGCTTAGTGCTTATTAACTTAGAAGGAACTAGATTTTAAATAAGCTGAATTTTCACTTTTCAGGGATTCCTCTCAACCTCAAATTCCTTGTAATATAGTTCTTAACTGGGAGTGGATTATAGGATTCTTGCTTTGGCGCGGAGGGTTGTCTTTACTTCTTCCTGTTTATTTAACCTCAGATCTTGTTATGAACTCATTAATATATTAAATGCATTGTGGAATTTGTCTACTTTGGATCATAAAGGGGTCAGAAGCAAGTCATCGTTCACTTTTTCTTGACAAATAAATTTGTCTTTAGTTAGATGATAGATATGAATTCTGCAAGCCCTCCCTTTCTCTATTCCTTCCCCTAGGTGGCAATGCATGATTTCTCCAAAGAGAACACCCACATCTCTGAAGTGATTAATATCCTGATAGGGGAAGATGGGCCAGTGGCAGCTTTCTGGCTCTGTTTGTACCTTATTTGCTTAATTCTAAGCAGAACCAGGCCAAGAGCTGTTTTTTAAATGAAGAGACTC